>SZWC01002192.1:123838-171368 GCA_023375785.1 Penium margaritaceum
ATATCTATATCTATATCCATATCTATATCTATATCTATATCTATATCTTTATCTATATCTATATCTATATCTATATCTACATCTATATCTATATCTATATCTATATCTATGTCTATATCTATATCTATATCTATCTCTATATCTATATCTATATCTAAATCTATATCTATATCTATATGTATATCTATATCTATATGTATATCTATATGTATATGTATGTGTATATTTGTATATTTGTTTATATCCATATCTATATCCATATCTATATCTATATGTATATCTATATCTATATGTATATCTATATGTATATGTATGTGTATATTTGTATATTTGTTTATATCCATATCTATATCCATATCTTTATTTGTATCTATATCTTTATCCATATTTGTGTCTACATCAATATTTATATTGATATCTATATGTATGTCTATTTCCATAGGTAGATGAATATCTACATCCAATTGTACCTATATTTATATTTATATTCACATCCACATGCATATGTATATTTATAGCCATATTTTTATCTATGTTTAGATAGATACATATCTCTATGTGCATGTATTTTCATAATGTATATCTACATATTTATGCACAGACACATTAATATTAGTATTTGTATGTGAATAAAATTATGT
This sequence comes from Penium margaritaceum, assembly GCA_023375785.1. Lineage (NCBI taxonomy): Eukaryota > Viridiplantae > Streptophyta > Zygnematophyceae > Desmidiales > Peniaceae > Penium > Penium margaritaceum. Next base: position 124,480 of record SZWC01002192.1, read on the forward strand.
TTACATTTTTAGAATATATCCATATTTATTTCTCTACTCATGTCATTTTTTTGTATGATTACCTACAAATTCATTATGTACCAGTTAGGAAGATTTTTCATTCCAAGAATTGTTTAAAGGGATGATCAATCTCTTGTATTTTCATGAAAATTTAGAAATGTTCGCAAAACAATACATGTGCATTTGTCTTCTATTGATTTGTTTCACCTTACTTTTCTTTGATTATAAGGTTTTCACTCATTTGTCAATTGTTCCTTATTTGAGTGAAAGTTTTATATTTTTTTTCACAATTTCATCGCGTGCCATAAAATGATGAAGGTGCGTCCATTTATGTGTTCTCTGGATTATATGTTCATACTTGTCACCTTTTGACCCATGGTTCATTCTTGTTATCCTTTCTACGCATTGCCTTCCAGAAGGTTGTGAGTATATTTTCCGATACACGCGCGTATTTTACCCATGGCTTCTTACATGATCGATGTACGGATNCTATATCTTTATCTATATCTATATCTATATCTATATCTATATCTAAATCTATATCTATATCTATATGTATATCTATATCTATATGTATATCTATATGTATATGTATGTGTATATTTGTATATTTGTTTATATCCATATCTATATCCATATCTTTATTTGTATCTATATCTTTTTCCATATTTGTGTCTACATCAATATCCATATTGATATCTATATGTATGTCTATTTCCATAGGTAGATGAATATCTACATCCAATTGTACCTATATTTATATTTATATTTATATTAACATCCATATGCATATGTATATTTATAGCCATATTTTTATCTATGTTTAGATAGATACATATCTCTATGTGTATGTATTTTCATAATGTATATCTACATATTTATGCACAGACACATCAATATTAGTATTTGTATGTGAATAAAATTATTTTTACATTTTTAGAATATATCCATGTTTATTTCTCTACTCATGTCATTTTTTTTGTATGATTACCTACAAATTCATTCTGTACCAGTTAGGAAGATTTTTCATTCCAAGAATTGTTTAAAGGGATGATCAATCTCTTGTGTTTTCATGAAAATTTAGATATGTTCGCAAAACAACACATGTGCATTTGTCTTCTATTGATTTGTTTCACCTTAATTTTCTTTGATTATAAGGTTTTCACTCATTTTTCAATTGTTCCTTATTTGAGTCAAAGTTTTATATTTTTGTTCACAATTTCATCGCGTGCCATAAAATGATGAAGGTGCGTCCATTTATGTGTTCTCTGGATTATATGTTCATACTTGTCACCTTTTGACCCATGGTTCATTCTTGTTATCCTTTCTACGCATTGCCTTCCAGAAGGTTGTGAGTATATTTTCCGATACACGCGCGTATTTTACCCATGGCTTCTTACATGATCGATGTACGGATGTGTTGGCGGCTTTGCCATTTTTTTTCTAATGCGAACTTCTTTCCTCCGCATAGTTGGATCGTTTAACGGTTTTCAACCTATAGAAAATGTTTTGTATTCTCCGACTAGCAACTTATGCGCACGTTGTTCATGATTTGCCTTCTGAAGACGTCATGTACGCGCGCGGGCCCTTAGCCTCCAGCGCTGAAAAGTGACCGCTAGCGCCTGATTTACTACGCGTATAGAACGTTTAATTCGTTAGCGCGCGTGTATGCAGACATATTCCAGTTAGCGCGCGTGGATTAAGTCTTCACTGCCCGATGTACATCATCGCATGCGATTTTCCACATCACCACCCTATAGTGCGCTAGAACCGTGTCCATCTCGGATCGGCAGCTAAGTCGTTGCCATGTCGTTACGGACCAAGTTGTGGCATGCCCATGCCTTTCATGAACAAATGCGACAACATCCGAACGCTCAACTTTCTCCCAACGGAGGCTCGACAGCCGCAAACAAATGCTAAACAATCGATCCGCGATTGTTGGCTTTGTTTGCGAGTGTTGCATTCCTTTCGCCATCGATGTTCGCTCTCGGTTGACGCTGTCGCTTTCCGGCGACAGTCGCAAACGGACCCCGATCCTGTCGCAATTGACATTCATGAAAACCGTTGACGACAGTAAACCCAGAGTTCAAGATAAGCTTTTGCATTCCAACCACGCATTCAAGTGCGGCTCTTTTAAAAACAAGGCGTTAAACTCGAAAAATACAAGAACCAACATTGGATCTCAGCGTAACCGGGAAGGAAGTTGTTCAGCATCTTCCGATTCCGCTGGATATCGACGCTGGCGTCGAATTCCAGCGTTTACGAGCCGCACCCGTCATCATGCGAGGCTCCCGAAAGTTTTGTGAACCAAAACTGGGCGAACCCCCCCCCTAGAAGAATATCCAGATACCCCGGGTTCAGAAACCAAACCCTCCAACCCCCCCCCTCTGGAAATCTAGGCATAGGTCGCCCCGCATTTCATTTTTTGGTCACAAGAAACCCCGTGATGGTCCCCAGGGTACATTGCTACGTTGCAATGTTCCCCGACATGAGGGGCATATTGTAACATCACAATATACCTCGTTTTTGTATTGAGTCGTTCATGGTGTTCTTGGCATTCTTTTTATCTCTGAAAACACTGCCTACGTGACAGGTGGAAGATAATCATACCGTCGATGTTCAATTGCCCACGTGCTTGTTTTTTAAACCTCCCCCCCCCCGCACGTAAAGTTCTACAATTTATCTGCCCATCCCCCCCCATCCCCCCTCCTGCCTTTTTGGAAGGTCTTGTTTACTTCATAAACGTTTTTGGTAAATAATAAATCTACATGGAGCGATTCCACTTGAAGTCCACAAATGGACAATGACCATGACAATGACCATGTACCCCATGGGGTACCTCGTCATAGACACTCCGGTTNGCTTGTTTTTTAAACCTCCCCCCCCCCGCACGTAAAGTTCTACAATTTATCTGCCCATCCCCCCCCATCCCCCCTCCTGCCTTTTTGGAAGGTCTTGTTTACTTCATAAACGTTTTTGGTAAATAATAAATCTACATGGAGCGATTCCACTTGAAGTCCACAAATGGACAATGACCATGACAATGACCATGTACCCCATGGGGTACCTCGTCATAGACACTCCGGTTGCGGGGCGTCCTGATATCAAATTGTTGAAGTCAGAGTTCCTGGAGTCAAAACATCAAAACACGGGGTGAGTGGAGATCAAAATCCTTCGAACGGGGTGGATAGCGTTTTTGAACATTCAGAACGGGTACCTTGTAACGTTGTCGTCCCACTTATCCACCACCCTCGCCCGTCCCTGTCCACCATTTCATATGATGAAGCATTCCCAACCGTCAAACGGCCTCAGACGAATACTAGTGATCAACCCTTGCGCAAGTTTCAACGAAGGGGTATCTAAGTTATGACTAGAAGGTTACATCGAATGAAGGTGCGAAAGAAATTTCATTACTTTGCCATAGCGATAATGTTTTCCGTCACCATAGTTGCGCGCTTTTGCCCATAATTATCCACAAGCACCATTGGGTGAATGGGGGGTTGAAGCCTCCATCTCTGTTAAAAGAAAACCTTTAAAAATGACGTAATAAGTGATATATCAGTGCGATCGTCAATATAGAACTGATGTTTCCACAAGTTGAATGTGAAAACACGAGTCTCATAGATGTGGGCGTGGCCATCTTAGGTGCAAGAACGGGCCTGGTAGGCAAAAGCGCGGGCCTCATAAGAGTAGGCACAGGCCTTGTAAGCAGAGGCACGTCCCTCGCAAGAGCAGGAACGCTTCCCAAAGATGCATGTGTGGGCGGAGGCGTGAGCCTTGTAGGCACAGGCCCGGGCCTCATATGCGCAGGCACGGGCCTCACAGGCACATGCGCTGGCCTTGTAGGCATAGGCATGCGTCTTGTACGTGCAAGCACGAGCCTAATAGGCGCAAAGCATGGCCTCGGTGGCGCAGGCACGGGTCTCGAAGGCACATGCACGGTCCTTGTGGGCCTAGGTGCATGCCTCCTAGATGAAGGTGTGGGCCTCTTAGGCATTGGCACAGACCTCGTACAGACTGATGGATATGAGGGTGCTTGAAGGTGACAAAAATAGGTTGCTCGATAAACATCATTTGATACCACAACTGCATAGATGATATTCCATAGGTTCCAACACAATTCAAAGAACTCAATTAGGAGTGAGATATGGTTTTTCAATGGTTGGAGATCATTGTTTGGGTTCAACTAGTGATCAGAGCACTTTCAGCACAAAAGGTGGCCAGGATTACTGACAAGGACGGCTTAGAGCGGCCTTCAAGGAGAATGGATGGCTAGAGGGCCTGCAGGAGACTTCAAGGAAGGAGCATTCGAAGATTATTGGCCGTGCAGGCCATGGGAGACATAATTCTCATGCATGACAATGTGACTACTGCTCATCCTCCTAGTTAGGAGTGTGCTAGAGGGTCAATTTTGACAGAGTGTATCTCAGTGCTCCCTTGGCTAGATGAGGCATATAGGGGCTTGTGAGAAAGCTGTGATCATGTAACTTCTGACTCAAGACTTAACTCTAACATTCACATTCTCTGTGTTCATACATTTACGTTGATATTTTTTGTTTGTGCAACCTGCAACTCTTATCACAAACAGTTGGTCCTCCCTAGGCGGCTCTTACTGTGCCTGATCACCTCCATAAGGGCTGCCCCAGTTCTCATTAGTGGTATCAAAGTTAGAACAAGGCTATGCATCATCCTTGAGACATTCCTTGTACCCTGTTGTGTGAGATCACTCGTTTGGGAGCTGAACATTACACTACCATGGAGACATTTGCTTCAATGGTGACTGGTGCCACCATCACCAAGTTTGAAGGCAAGAACTTCTTCAACTGGAGCCGCAACATGAAGATGGTGCTGATGGAGAAGGGTCTCTGGAGCCAGATAGATGAGAAGGAGAAGGAACCAGCAGAAGGATCTCTCTCTCACGGCGAGGCCCATGCCTACTGTAAGAAGTATGACCACGCCCTCACCACGATGTACCTCTACCTCACCGAACAGCAACAACTCCTTGTCCGTGTCATCCTCACACCAAAGGAGGTTAGGAATCCTTTTGCATCCACCTATGCCTCCAAGTCAATCCTCATGAAAATACAGCTACATTGTCGCTTTCACACTGTGAATATGGATGATTCTGGATGCATGATTGACTACACCAACATGGTGAAGTCTCTTGCTGACCAGCTTGCTGCAATTGAGGACCCTGTCAGGGAAAGTGTGCTCATTCTAGCCATCCTCTCTAACCTTCCAAGCAGCTATAATCCTCTAGGTGTTGCCTTGGACCAGCATGGTGACAAGCTCTTCCTTAATGACGTGGAGGAGAGCCTATTATTTGAGGAGGAATATAGCAAGGGAGATGAGGGTGAAAGCAGACTGAACATTTCTCTCATCACCAACTCTGGTAATGGCGGTGGTACTCCATCTACCAAGGGGGATGGCGGAGGAGGGAAGAAGAAGGGGAACTGCCACTAGTGCAAGAAGTCGGACCATTGGATGTGCAAATGCCGGAAGAAGAAGGCGGACCTTGCGGCTGGAGTCAGAGCAGGAAAGCAGTTCCGCACTTTCGTGAATGTAGTAGATTGGGAGAGTGGATTCATGAAAACCAGCCGGGTCCCGCATGTCTCTGACAACACCACCTTGTTTTACATCATTGACTCGGGAACCACGCTGCACAGGACGTGTCGCCAAGAGTGGTTTGTGCTCTACACCCTCATTGAACCTCGACGGGCATACATGGAGGACAACCATGTGCACATGGCGGTTTGGGAGGGTGAGATCGTGTTTTGTGCTTCCATTGAGGACAAGCATGTAAAATATTTTGTGAAGGGGGTGCTCCATGTTCCAGGGCTGGCAGCTAACCCCCTCTCTGCTTCCTCCCGCATCTCTGAAGGCATGAAGTTTCACTTTGAGAATGGTTACTGCACCATCTCTGCCCGTACAGGCCGTGTTCTTGTAAAAGTAGACAAGGAGGATGGCTTGTACCATCTCTATGTGGCACCGGAGAAGGAAACCGAATCAACGTTAATGGGGCGAGACAGAAAACACAACATCAGCCTGTTGCACGGCCGGCTTGGTCACCTTGGCTTTGGCACCATCATCTCCATGCAACAGATGGTCTAAGGTCTGGAGCTCAAGGGGGTGAAGCAGCCTAGTAAGTTGGCATGTGATAGCTACGTTGAAGGGAAGCAAGACCGTTCTCCTTTGAAGGGGGAAGAAAAGGGTCGGCTGAGCTTCTCTCACTTCACTCTGATTTGTGTGGTCCCATGCCATCACTGTCCTTGTCTTGTAAGTTGTACTTTGTCACATTCATTGATGAAAAGTTGAGGAAGACATGGTTGTCCTTCCTGGCTGGAAAGGATGAGTATTTTGATGCCTTCAAGGTATGGATTGCTATTGCAGAGACTCAATGTGGCAGGAGGCTGAAGGTGCTTTGCACTGACGGTGGAGGAGAGTACCAATCCAATGACTTATGCAACTACTTCAAGCGTCGCAGGATCCGACATGAGGTCACTTTACCTGGAACACCGCAGCTGAACACCATGGCTAAACATGCAGATTGCATACTCATGGAGCGTGTCTACAGCATGCTCCAAGACGCAAAGCTCCCGCCAGCGTTTTGGACGGAAGCGGTCAACACTGCCGTGTACCTGAAAAACCGGAGTTCCATGCACGCCGTTCCATTGATGACAATGGAGGAGGTGTGGATGGGATGCAAGCCAACAGTGACACACATGAAAGTCTTTGGGTGTGGCGCATTCGTGTACGTACCTGCCGGTAACTGGAACAAGCTAGAAGCAAAGTCGGTGAAGCCGGTCTTCCTTGGCTACGACACCATGGAATACCGCCCATATAACCTCGCTACATGCAAGATCATCCGCAACCATTGCGTGGTCTTTCAAGAGGACGCAAAGGGCTAGACTTGGAGCCCTACTTCTGCAGTCCCACTTGCTCCCGCACTTGTACCTGAGGTGGGAGAAGAATCGGTAGCAGAAGAGGAAAATGTGGAAGATGGCGGTGATAGCGGAAATGAAAAGGAGGTGGAGGAAGCTGAGATGGAGAAGGATCCAGCAGCCAAATCTAATAAGGAGCAGTGGAACAATGCAAAAAAGCTGTCATGGAGGTCTGCACGCATAAAAAAAGGTGCAGAGGACAGTGGACAACAGCTACGATGGTGTAAGAGGCTTGCCAAGAAGCAGATGCAACAAGGGGAGCGACTGAATGTGTGCTCCGCTCCACCACCAACGAAGTTCTCTGACCTCGAGCTCCTCTTCCTCACCATCACCGATGACCCAACCACCTTTAATGAATCCATGCGCAGTGTCCAGGTGGCAGATTGGCATGCCATAGTAGACGAGGAGTATGGTGTGCTCATGAAGAATGGCACCTGGACCCTTGAGGAAGCTCCAAGTGGTAGCCGGCTGATTGGGTGCTGGTGGATCTTCATGCGCAAGCGTGGTGCCAATGGTAAGGTACTCAGGTACAAAGAGTTGTTGGTTGCAAAGGGATATACAAAGACGGAGGGTGTGGATTACAACAAGACATTCACACCTGCCGCAAGTTTCTGTCCATCCAAGCGATCCTCGCTCTTGCTGCTGGTATGGACTGGGAGGTACACTAAATGCATGTGACGTGTGTATTTCTGAATGGTGACCTTGAGGAGGATGTGTGCGTGGAGCAGCCAGAGGGGTATGTGGTTGAAGGGAAGGAGGATTTGGTGTGGAAGCTTGTGAAGGCTCCCTACGGCCTAAAGCAAGCACTGCGAGCATGGTATAACAAGACGGATGAGCAACTGGCTAGCCTTGGATTTGTGCGTAGTGAAGCTGACCATGTAGTCTATGGGTGCACGCAAGAGGCAAGCCTGGTTATCATCTTGCTCTACGTGAATGATGTGCTCATTGCCTCNGAGGGGTATGTGGTTGAAGGGAAGGAGGATTTGGTGTGGAAGCTTGTGAAGGCTCCCTACGGCCTAAAGCAAGCACTGCGAGCATGGTATAACAAGACGGATGAGCAACTGGCTAGCCTTGGATTTGTGCGTAGTGAAGCTGACCATGTAGTCTATGGGTGCACGCAAGAGGCAAGCCTGGTTATCATCTTGCTCTACGTGAATGATGTGCTCATTGCCTCTGACTCGAAGCCTCTTTTGGACGATGTGAAGCACTCCCTTGCTGCCAGGTTTGAGATGAAAGACATGGGAGATCTCAGTTACTACCAAGGCCTTCAGGTCAACTGCAACCTGCAGCAGCAGACCTTGGAGTTGTCGCGGAGCACGTATGTGAGCTATGTCGTCAAGCACTTCAACATGGCACGAGTGCGTAAGGCCGCAATACCACTGGAAGTGGGAGCGAAGCTGAGCATGACGCAGACCCCCCACAACATGCAAGAGAGCAGCCGCATGGAAATAGTGCCATACCAAGCAGCAGTTGGGAGCCTCATATACGCAGCGTTCAGCATGCCTCTCGACATCAGCCAAGCAGTGGGAGTGCTCAACAAATTTTGTGTGAATCCAGATGTGCTGCATTGGGAGGCCGTCAAGCGTGTGCTACACTACCTAGACGGCAGCAACAGCCTTTGCCTCACCTTCAGTGACAACAACAGCACCATCCTCATCGGCTATAGTGAAGCAGATTGGAGAGGTGACATGGACACAAGGAGGTCGACCAGTGGGCTCGTGTTTGTGCTCGGGCGAGGTGCAATCAGTTCGAGGAGCAAGAATTAAGAATGAGTTGTCCCCTCCTCGACCGAAGCAGAGTACATCGCCCTGAGTGAAACAAAAAAGGATGCCGTGTGGCTGCATGAGCTGCTAGCCTTGGCCAGCAGCAGACCACAACAACCACCATCTACTGTCATAACATGAGCGCCATTGCTCTGACCAAGAATGCAGAGTTTCACGCCCGCACCAAGGACATCAACCTGCGGTACTACTTCACCCGTGAGCTTGTGGCAAAGCAGGTGGTGCAGATCAAGTTCTGCCCTTCAAGCACGATGTTGGTAGACTTCTTGGCCAAGCCGCTGGTAGCACACCGCTTTCAGTAGGTAAGGGAACAATGCGGGATTGTGTGAGTTTTACTCTCGCAAAGTGGGAGAATGATGGATATGAGGATGTCAGAAAGTGACAAAAATGGATTGCTTGATAAAAACCATCCGATACCACATATGCATATAGGAGATTTCACAGGTTCTAATGCACGTTACATAACTCAATTTGGAGTCCTTTTGAGTGAGATATGGTTTTTCAAAGTTTGCAGATCATGATTTGGGTTCAAGTGGCGACCAGAGCAATTTCAGCACAAAAGGTGGCCACTATTATTGACCAGGATGGCTGAGAGAGGCCTTCAAGGAGAAGAGAAGGCTGGAGGGCCTGTAGAGGAATTCAAGGAAGGAGCATTCCAAGATTGTTGGCCGTGCAGGCTGTGTAAGACATAACTCTCATGCATGACAATGAAACTGCCGCTCATCCCGCTAGGCTACGAGTGTACTAGGGGGTCAACTTTGATAGAGTGTATCTCAGTGCTCCCTTGGCTAGATGAGACATATGAGGGCTTGTTAGAAACATGTCATCATGTTCTTTCTTAATCAAGAGTCAACTCTAACATTCATTTACTTCACCTTCATTTACCTTTTGCACACCTCCATTTGCTTCCATACTTTCTGTCCATGCAACCTGCAACTCCCTCTCACAAACAGTTGATCCTGCCTAGACGGCTCGTAGTGAGCCTGGTCACCTCCCTGAGGGCTGCCCCAGTTTCATCAGGCGCGGGCATGGTAGGCGCAGGAGCGGGCCTCATCGGCGCAAGTGTGTGCCTTGTAGATGTAGGCATGGAACTTTTAGGCAAAGGCACAGACGCGGGCCTTTTAGGCATAGGCTCGGGCCACGTAAGCGCAGGCGCGCGCCCCATAGGCACAGGCGCGCACCTCGTAGGCACAGGAACAGACGTCGTAGGCACATGTGCGGGCCTCCTAGGCTCAGGCGTCGGCATCGTAGGCACAGGCGTGGACCTCGTAGGTGCAGGCACGATCCTCGTAGGTGCATGCGCGGGCCTCAAAGGTGCAGGTGCGGGCCTTATTGGTGTAGGAAAAGGCACAAGCTCTATAGGCATAGAAGCGGGTCTTGAAAACGTTGGCATAGGTCTCATAGGCCTACACACGGGTCTTGTAGGCGCAGGCGTGAGCCACGTAGATGTAGGCAATTTCCCCGAAGGCGTAGTTGCGGATCTCGTAGGCACAGACGTGGGCTTCATAGGTGCAGGGGTAGCACATGCATGGGCCTCATAGGCGTAGGTGCATGCCTTGTAGGTGTAGGCACGGGCCTCATAGGCGCAGGCGCGGTCCTCAAAGGCACAAGCACGGGCCTCATAGGTGCAGGCGTGGGCCTCATAGGCACAGGTGTGGGCCTCATATGTGGAGGTGCACGTCTTGTAGGCGCAAGGGCCAGCCTCGTAGGCACAGGACTGGCCTCGTTGGTACAGGAACGGGCCTCATAGGTGCAGGCTTGGTCCTCGTAGGCACAAGCGCGGGCCTCCTATACGCAGGCTTGGGCCTTTAATGCATAGGCATAGGCCTCGTACATATAAGCACGAGCATATTAGGTGCAAGAGCGGGCCTTGTGGGTGCAAGCTTGTGCCTGCAAGGCCTAGGCGTGGACCTTCTAGGCAAAGGCGCAAGCCTTGTAGGCGCAGACGTGAGCCTTGTAGGCACAGGCGAGGGCCTTGTATGCATATGCGCGGGCCTCTTGGGCATAGGCACGGGCCTCGTACGCACAGGTGCGAGCCTTGTAGGTGCAAGCGCGATCCTTGTAGGTGCATGCGTGGGCCTTGAAGGTGCAGGCGTAGGCCTCGTAGGAGCAAGCGGGGGCCTCATAGGCAAAGGCACGAGCCTCACAGGTATAGACACGGGCCTTGTAGGCATAGGCACAGGCCTCGTAGTCGTAGGCCTGTGCCACGTAGGCACAAGTCTAAGCCTCGTAGGCGCAGGGGCGCACCTTGTAGGCACAAGCACGGGCATCATAGGTGCAGGCACGCGCCTCAAAGGCATAGGCACGGGCCTTGTAGGTGTAGGTACAGGCCTCATAGGCGCACACGCATGCCTCGTAGATGCAGGCGCGGGCTTCATAGGTGCAGGCATGGGCCTCATATGCACAGGCGCGTGCCTTGTAGGCACAGGCACGGACCTCGTAGGCAAAGGCACGAACCTTGTAGGCGCAAGCACGGGTCTCATAGACACAGGCGCAGGCCTCACACACACAAGTGCGGGCATCATAAGCACAGGCGCGTGCCTCATAGGCGCAGACTCGAGCCTTGTAGGCACAAGCGCATCCCTCGTAGGCATAGGTGCGGGCCTTGTGGACGCAAGTGCGTGCATCGTAGGTAGAGGCGTGAGCCTTGCAGGCGCAGGTGCAAGCCTCCTAGGCACAGGCGCGGACCTCGTAGGTGAAGGCACGGGCCTCATAGGTGCACACGTCTACTGTGTAGGCAAATGCGCGAGCCTCAGTTGTACCGATTTGTACAGAGTTGTACAGAGTTGTACGGATTTGTACGGAGTTGCAGCGTTTGTGTAAAGTTGTACAGAGCTGTATTGAGTTGTACAGAGTTGTACGGAGTTCTACAGAGTTTTACGGAGTTGTAGGAAGTTGTACAAAGATGTACAGATTTGTACAGAGTTGTACAAAGTTGAAGAGATTTGTAGAAATTGGTACAGAGTTATATAGAGTTGTACAACATTGTATAGAGTTGTACGGAGTTGTACGGAGTTGTACAGAACGATTCATGGAAATGTACGGAGTCGTACGGAGCTGTACAGAGCTGTACGGAGTTGTACGGATCTGTATTGAGTTGGACGGAGTTGTACGGAGTTAGACGGAGTTGTAGGAAGTTGTATAGAGTTGTACAAATTTTTGTGGAGTTGTATAGAGTAGTATGGATTACAACTCCATACAACTTGCTATAACCCGCTACAACTCAGTACAACTGTGTACAAGTCCGTAAAACTCAGTATTACTACTTATAACTCCGTACAATTCTATACAACTCCATACAACTACGGACAACTCTGTACACATCCGCAAATTTCCGTGCACTTCCGTAGAACCCCGTTTAATGCCGTACAACTTGATAGAAATTGCTACAACTCCATACAACTCTATACAAACACGTATAACTCCACCACTCTTTAGACAACTCTGTACAACTCCGTACATATTTGTACAACTCTGTACAACACCGTATAGCTCCATATAACTCCGTACAACTATGTACAACTCCGTATAAAGCCGTGCATATCGTTACAGCTACATACAGCTCTGTACAGCATCGTATGACTTCGTGCAAATGTGTACAACTCTGTACAACTCTGTACAACCTTGTACAAATCCGTAAAACTCCATACAACTCCGTACAATTCTGTACAAATTGCTACAACTCCGTACACCTGTGCACAACTCCATACGACTCCATACAGCTCTGTACAACTCCGTTCAACTCCGCACAACTCCGTACAACTCCATGCAATTCCGTGCAACTCTGTGCGCTGAGTAACTAGTATTCCAAAACCACTGTTTCCCCCTCTGACCATTTGTGACTTGATCATAAGTTGTCAATATTGACCACACATAGTGAAACTCGTTTTTCATGACCAGTGACATTTTCCTACTTTGGTTGGTCATTGTTCATGGTAGCCACACCATGCCACTACTCATTGAAGTTATTTGTAATTTCTAGTCGATATCTAGTGTTCCAAAACCATGGTTTCCCCCTCTGACCATTTGTGACTCGTGTTATGATTCGTCAATGTTCACCACACATAGTGGAATTCTTTGGTCATGGTCATTGACATATGCATACTTTGGTTGGCCATTGGGCATGGTAGCCACACCATGCCACTACTTATTCAAGGTCTTTGTATTTGTTAGTTCATAATTAGTTCATAATACAACTCACATTGACCACCCATCGTGAAACTCTTTGGTCATGGTGAGTGACATATGCCTACTTGGGTTGGTCATTGTGCACTGTAGCCATACTATGCCACTACTTATTGAATTTCTTTGTACTTGCTAGTGGATAACTAGTATTTCAAATCCATCTTTCCCCCTTCGGCTGTTTGTAACTCGTATTATGTGTTTTCAATTCTGACCACGCAGTGAAATTCCTTTGGTCCTGTTCAGTGACATGTGCCTAATTTGGTTGGTAATTGTGCATGGTATCCACAACGTGCCACTACTTATAGAAGTTATTTCCACTTGCTAGTTGATAAATAGTATTCTTAAACCACTATTTCTCCCTCTGACCATTTGTGACTCGTATTATGAGCTGCCACTGTTGACCACACATAGTGAAATTCGTTGGTCATCGTCACGTACATATGCCTACTTTGGTTGGTGCATGGTAGCCACACCGTGCCGCTACACGTTGAAGTTCTTTGTACTTACTAGTTGATAACTAGCATTCCCAAACCAGTGTTTCCCCTTCTAACCCTTTGTGACTCGTATTATGTGTTGTCAACGTTGACCACACAGTGAAATTCTCTGGTCATGGTCAGTGACATATGCCTTCTTTGGTTGGTCATTGTGCATGGTAGCCACACCGTTCCACTACTTATTGAAGGTCTTTTAAATTTCTAGTCAATAACTAGTATTCCCAAACCATTGTTTTTCCCTCTGAAAATTTGTGACTCGTATTATGAGTTGTCTACGTTGACCAGTCATGGTGGAATTGTTTGGTCATGGTCACTGACATATGCCTACTTTGGTTGGTCATTGTGCATGATAGCCACACCGTGTTCCTAGTCACCAAAGGTCTTTGCACTTGCTAGTTGATACCTAGTATTCCCAAACCTTTGCTTCCCCCACTGACCATTTGTGACTCGTATTACGAGTTTTCAGTGTTGACCACATAAAGTGAAGCTATTTGGTCATGGTCAGTGCCATATGCCTACTTTGGTCTGTCATTGTGCATGGTAACCATACCGTGCCACTTCTTATTGAAGGTCTTTGTACTTGCTAGTAGAGAAATAGTATTCGCAAGCCATTGTTTCCCCCTCTGACCATTTGTGACTCGTAATATGAGTTGGCAACGTTTACAACACAGTGAAATTCTCTGGTCATGGTCAGTGACATATGCCTACTTTGGTTGGTCATTGTGCATGGTAGCCACACCATGCCACTACTTACTGAAGGTCTTTGTACTTGCTAGCCAATAAGTAGTATTCCCAAACCATTTTTTCTGCCTCTGACCGTTTGCGACTCGTGTTATGAGTTGTGAACGTTGACCACACAGAGTGACATTCTTAGGTCATGGTCAGTGACACATGCCTACATTGGTTATTCATTGTGCAGGGTAGGAATGCCTTGCCACTACTTATTGAAGTTCTTTGTTCTTGCCCGTCAACAACTAGTATTCCCAAACCATTTTTTCCTCCTCTGACCATTTTTTACTCGTATTATGAGTTGTCAACATTCACCACACATAATGAAATTATTTGGTCTCGTCAGTGGCATATGTCTTCTTTGGTTGGTCATTGTGCACTGTAGCCACACCGTGCCACTACTTATTTAATTTCTTTTTCTTGCCAGTGGATAACTGCTATTTCCAAACCATTTTCCCCCCCTCCGGCCATTTGTAACTTTTATTGTGCGTGTTCAATGTTGACCACACAGTGAAATCCTTTTGGTCCTGTTCAGTGACATATGCCTAATTTGGTTGGTCATCGTGCATGGTATCCACACCATGACACTACTTATTGAAGGTCTTTGTAATTTCTAGTTGATACCTACTATTCCCAAACCTTTGTTTCCCCCTCTGACCATTTGTGACTTGTATCATGAGTTGTCAAAGTTGACCACATGAAGTGAAATCATTTGGTCATGGTCAGTGCCATATGCCTACTTTGGTTTGTCATTGTGCATGGTAACCACACTGTGCCACTCCATATTGAAGGTCTTTGAACTTTCTAGTAGAGAACTAGGATTCTCAAACCATTGTTTCCCCCTCTAACCATTTGTGACTCATAATATGAGTTGGCAACGTTGACCACACATTGAAATTCTTTGGTCATGGTCAGTGACGTACTCCTACTTTGGTTGGTCATTGTGCATGGTAGCCACACCATGCCACTAAGTATTGAAGGTCTTTCTACTTGCTAATCAATTATAGTGTTCCTAATTAATTCCCCCCCCTTTGACCGTTTGCGACTTGTTTTATGAGTTGTCAACGTTGACCACAAATAGTGACATTCTTAGGTCATGGTCAGTGACACATGCCTACGTTGGTTACTCGTTGTGCAGGGTAGCCACGCCCTGCCACTACTTAATGAGGGTCTTTGTAATTGCTCAACAAAAAATATTATTCCCAAACCATTGCTTCCCCCCGTGACTAGTATTATGAGTTGTCAACATTGACCACACACAGTGAAATTATTTTGGTCGTGGTCAGTGACATATCCCTAATTTGGTTGGTCATTATGCATGGTAGCCACACCGTACCACAACTTATGGAAGGTATTTGTACTCTCTACTTGATAACTAGTATTCCCAAATCATTGTTTCTACCTCTGACTATTTGTGACTCGTATTATGAGTTGTCAATATTGACCACACGTAGTGAAATTCTTTGGTCATTTTCAGTGACATATGCCTACTTTGGTTGGTCATTTTCATGGTAGCCGCACCGTACCACTACTTATTGAAGATTTTTGTACTTGCTAGTCGATACCTAGTGTTCCCAAATCATTGTTTCCCCCTCTGACCATTTGTCACTCGTGTTATTAGTTTTCAACATTGACCACACAAAGTGGAATTGTTTGGTCATGGTCAGTGTCATATGCATACTTTGGTTGGTCATTGTGCATTGTAGCCAAACCGTGCCACTACTTATTGAAGGTCTTTGTACTTGCTAGTCAATTACTAGCATTCCTAAACCATTGTTTCCCCCTCTGACCATTTGTGACTCGTATCATGAGTTGTCAACATTGACCACCCATAGTGAATTTCTTTGGTCTTGGTCAGTGACATATGCCTACTTTTGTTGTTCATTTTTCATGGTAGCCACACCTTGCCACTGCCTATTGAAGGTCTTTGTACTTGCTAATTGATCACCATTATTTCCCCCTCTGACCGTTTCTGACCCGTATTATGAGTTGTGAACTTTGACCCATCACAGTGAAATTCGTTTGTGATGGTCAGTGACATATGCCTAATTTTGGTGGTCATTGTGCATGGTAGCCACACCGTTCCACTACTTATTGAAGGTCTGCAAACTTTCTATTCGATGACTAGTATTCCCAAACCATTGTTTCTCCCACTCACCATTTGTAACTTGTATTACGAGTTGTCAACGTTGACCACACATATTGAAATGCTTTGGTCATGGGCAGTGACATATGCCTACATTGGTTGGTCATTGTGCATGGTAGCGACAGTGTGCCACTATGTATTGAAGGTTTTTTCACTTGCTAGTTAATAACTAGTATTCCCAAAAAAAAATTCCCTCTCTGGCCATTTGTGACTCGTATTATGAGTTATCAACGTTGGACACACATAGTGAAAGTAATTGGTCATGGTCACTGACGTATGCCTATTTTAGTTGGTCTTCGAGCATGGTAACCACACCGTGCCACTTCTTATTGAAGGTCTTTGTACTTGCCAGTTAATAACTGTCACTTCAAAGCCAGTTTTTCCCCCTTAGACCGTTTGTGACTCGTAATATGAGTTTTCAACGTTGACCACACATATTTAAATTCTTTTGGCCATGTTCAGTGACATATTCCTACTTTGGTTGGTCGTCGTGCACGGTAGCCACACCATGCAACTGCTTATTGAAGGTATTTGTACTTGCTATTCAATAACTAGAACTCCAAAACCATTTTCCCCCCCTCATACCTTTTTCAACTCATATTATGAGCTTTCAACATTGACCACACATAGTGACATTCTTAGGTCATGGTCAGTGACACCAACCTACTTTGCTTGGTCGTTGTGCATGGTAACTACGTCTTGCCACTACTTACTGAAGATCCTTGTACTTGCTATTTGACAACTAGTATTCCCAAACCATTGCTTCCCCCTCAGACCATTTGTGACTTGTATTATGAGTTGTCAATGTTGAACACACACAGTGAAATTCGTTTGGTCATGGTAAGTGACATACGCCTAATTTGGCTGGTCATTGTGCATGGTAACCACATCGTGCCACTGCCTATTGATGTCTCTGTACTTGAAAGTTGATAACTAGTATTCCCAAACCATTGTTTCCCCCTCTCACCATCTGTGACTCGTATTATGGGTTGTCAACGTTGACAATCCACAATACGAGTCACACCCATAACCAAAGTAGGCATATGTCATTCTTCGGTCATGGGCAGTGACATATGCCTACTTTGGTTGGTCATTGCACATGGTAGCCACACTATGCCACTACATATTAAAGGTTTTTGTACTTGCTAGTTGATAGCTCATATTCTCAAAACATTGTTTTACCCTTTGACCATTTGTGACTCATATTATGAGTTTTCAACGTTGGCCACACATAGTGAAATTCTTTGGTCATGGTGAGTGAGAAATGCGTATTTTGGTTGGTCATTGTGCATGGTAGCTACACCGTGCCACAACTTATTGGAGGACTTTGTACTTGCTAGCCGATAACTGGTATTTCAAAACCATTGTTTCACCCTTAGACTGTTTGTTACTCGTATTATGAGTTTTCAATGTTGACCACACATAGTGAACTTTTTTAGTCATGTGCAGTGGCATATGCCTAATTTGGTTGGTCATTGTGCATGGTATCCACACCGTGCCACTACTTATATAAGGTATTTGTACTAGCTAGTTGATAACTAGTATTCCCGAACCATTTTTTATCCCTTTGACCATTTGTGACTCGTATTATGAGTTGTCAACATTGACCACACATAGTGAAAGTCTGTGGTTATGGTCATTGACATATGCCTATTCTGGTTGGTCATTGTTCATGGTAGCCACACCGTGCCACTACTTATTGAAGGTCTTTGTACTTTCTATTCAATAACTAGTAATCTCAAACCATTTTTTCCCTCTCTGACCATTTGTGACTGGTATTATGAGTTGGGAACGTTGACCACACATAGTGAAATTCTTTGGTCGTGGTCAGTGACATATGCCTACTTTGGTTGGTAATTGTGCATGGTAGCCATACCGTGCAACTACTTATTGAAGTTCTTTGTACTTGCTAGTTGATAACTAGTATTACCAAATAAATATTTCTCCATCTTACCGTTTGCAACTTGTATCATAAGTTGTCAACGTTGACCACACATAGTAGCATTGTTAGGTCATCGTCAGTGACATGTCAGGAAAATACTCAAAGCCCACAAGGTGCTCACAGGGTCTTGAACCTTGCGTTCCAGATTACACTGTATCGTACCCATCTGGCCTCGGCAGATCTGCAACACAAGAATGGACCGTAGGCAGATGTGGGTCAATTATGTGGAACATCAATGACAGCTTCCATAAATGACCATCAACCGGGGCAACCGGGTCATAAGGCGGGCAAGTCAATGGACAACCAAGCTAACGGCCTGACAACGGCCGACTACCAGTCACTCCCTCCCACCCCCTTCGAAGCGCTTTGGACCTCGCCACCCACCAGATATCAAACGACACAACCGGTGGTTCGACCGTGATGACCTACGGAACACTATGGCACCCACTGGAAAGCGCGCTTCTGACCCAACAAAAATTCATGCCATGCAGGTGGCACCATCTGCAAAAGCACTCAACAAGAGCCGGCTGCGGCTACTCCGCATATACCGCCCACTATGGGACAGTCTACGTACTCTAGTATTTATGTGTGTTCCTTGTACTAACTCAGTTACCACTTGATGATCAATTCAGTTCTGCATTGTCTTCCTCCTCGGCCAGGGCTTCAGCCCTCCCCCCACTCGGCCCAGGCTTTGGCCCTGCCCCCAGCACTGCTGTGCCACATGCCTTGCTGCCATGCCTCAGCACCATTCCTCATTGTAGCCGCTATTCTCTCCACCATCACTGTCGTGCAAGGCCCGGGCTCTGCCCTGCCTCCAGTTTTGTCTCTCATCACTCAGCCCACTCTTTGGTGCTGCGGCCTCGCTCATCGCTCGGCCCGCCCCTGGACAATGCGGCTTTCCAGTCCCATATTTGTGCATTCCTATGTCAAGACAACAGCTATTCATCGGCCCTCGTGTCATCATCATGGCAATTGAGCTCGCTCGGCCCGTACCTCATCACTGCAGCCTGGTGGCCCCCGCTCCAGTACTACCACCAATATCTCATCATTGTATCTTCATGATCTCACTTCGTTCCTCTGTTGCCTCGGTGCTTGTGCATATGCACCGCAGTCAGCTCTGACTTCATTATCTTATCGTGGTCAGCAGTCATCTGTCAAGCCACACTCTCACTTCCTGAAACCTCAGAAAGCATTTCTGGACTCATCGTGCAGTCCTCACAATGCCCTACTTTTTCTGACAACACATGCCTACTTTGGTTGGTCATTGTGAATGGTAGCCACGCCATGCCACTACTTATTGAAGGCCTTTTTACTTGCTAGTCGATACCTGGTGTTCCCAAACCATGGTTTCCCCCTCTGACCATTTGTGACTCGTGTTATGAGTTTTCAACGTCGACCACACATAGTAGATATCTTTGGTCATGATCAATGACGTAGGCATACTTTTGTTGGTCATTGTGCATGGTAGCCACACCGTGCCACTACGTATCAAAGGTCATTGTACTTGCTAGTTGATAACTAGTATTCCCAAAACGTTGTTTTCCCCTCTGACCATTTGTGACTCGTCTCACGAGTTGTCAACGTTGACCACCCATAGTGAACTTCTTTGGTCATGGTTAGTGACATATGCCTCCTTTGGTTGGTCATTGTGGATGGTAGCCACACCGTGCCACTGCTTATTGAAGATCATTGTAATTGCTAGTTGATAAGTGGTATTTCCAAGCTATTGTTTCCCAGTCTGACCATTTATGACCTGTATTATGAGTTGTCAATGTCGACCACCCATAGTGATTTTTTTGTGTCATTTTCAGTGACATATGCCTCTTTTGGTTGGTCATTATGCACGTTATCCACACCGTGCCACTACTTATTGAGGATATTTGTACTTTCTAGTTGATAACTAGTATTCCCAAAGCATAGTTTCCCTCTCTGACCATTTGTGACTCCCATTATGAGTTGTCAACGTTAACCCATCATAGTGAAATTCTTTGGCCATGGTCAGTAACATATGCATACTTTGGTTGGTCATTGTGTATGCTAGAAACATTGTGCCACTACTTATTAAAGGTCTTTGTACTTACAAGTCAATAACTAGTGTTCCCAAAGCATTATTCCCCCCTCTGACCAGTTGTGATTCGTTTTATGAGTTGTCAACGTTGACCACACATAGTGACATTATTTGGTCATGGTCAGTGACCTATGCCTCCTTTGGATGGCCATTGTGCATGGTAGCCACATTGTGCCACTAATTATTGAAGTTATTTGTACTTTCTAGTCGATAAGTAGGATTCCCAACCCATTGTTTCCCACTTTGACCATTTGTGATTCATATTATGAGTTGTCAATGTTGACCACACATAATGAAATTATTTGGTCATGGTCTGTGGCATATGCCTACTTTGGTTGGTCATTGTGTATGGTAGCTACACCATGCCACTAATTATTGAAGGGTTTTGTACTTGCTAGTCGGTAGCTAGTATTCCCAAACCATTGTTTTCCCCTCTGACTATTTGTGACTCGTATTATGAGTTGTCAACGTTGACCACACATAGTTAAATTCTATGGTCATGATTAGTGACATACCATACTCCTGCCTAAATTTGAAAGGAAAATAATTAAATCAATTTCCAGACCCAGGAATTTACCCCTTGTGTCTTGTTTTGTAATGGTTGGAAATTAGGTTATCTTTGTATTAAAAAAAGGTGAAAAAAAACCCGTGCGGATGAGTGCATGTTCTTCACGCGGTTCCCCTCGGCCACCCAGGAACACCCCCCGCAGGCGCAAAACACGCTTGGACGTTGATGACATCCAAGGTTCACGAGTCGTTGATTTGCTCGACCGAGAAAAGTCGGTCTCCCGACCGGCCCCGGCCGCTTCACTTGATGTAAAATGGCGACTGCGGACATGACATAGCTGGTCCAATTCGAATTTTTGTGGGAATGTACTGGCTGCCCCCTCTTCCACAATGGCACTAAATCAGTCCCCAGTTACTTGAAGTAGACTACAAAAAACACCTTCATGAAGGCACTCGTGAATTTATGCGGTAATACGGTATGCATACTTTGGTTGGTCATTATGCAGTGTAGTCACACCGTGCCACTACTTACTGAAGACCTTTCTACTTGCTAGTGGATACTTAGTATTCCCAAACCATTGTTTCCCCCTCCGACCATTTGTGACTCTTGTTATGAGTTGTCAACGTTGACCACAAATTTTATGCAGAAAGTCTGTACACAAAGTTTATGCATAAAGTTTGTACAAAACGTTTATGCAAAAACGTATGCATAAATTCCTTACACAAAGTTTATGCACTATGTTTATGCACAAATATTATGCAAAACTTTATGCACAAGGTGTATGCACAAAGCTTATGCACAAATTTATACACATATTTTTTGCACCAAGTTTGAAAAAAACATTTATGCACAAGATTCATGCAAACGGATTATGCAAAAAGTTTGTACACAATGTTTGTACACAAACTTTGTACGAAACGTTTATGCACAAAGTTTGTGAACAACGTTTATGCACAAAAGTTTACAAAACATTTATGCACAAAGTTCATGCACAGCATTTTTACACAAATTTTATGCAAAAGGTTTATGCACAAAGTTTGTATACAAATACAATGCTCAAAGTTTATGCACAAAGAATGATGCACAAAGTTTATGCACAAAGTTCATGCACAGCATTTTTACACAAATTTTATGCAAAAGGTTTATGCACAAAGTTTGTATACAAATACAATGCTCAAAGTTTATGCACAAAGAATGATGCACAAAGTTTATGCACAAAGTTTATTCACAACTTTGTACACAACGTTTATGCACAACGTTTGTACAAAAAGGTCATGCACAAAGTTCATGCACAAGGTTTATGCACAAAGTTTGTACACAAAGTGCATACACAAAGTTTATGTACCAAGTTTGTACACAAAGCTCATGCACACAGTTAATGCTCAAAGTTTCTACACAGATTTTTTGCATACCGTTTATGCACAATGGTTGAACACAAAGTTTATGCACATACTTTATGTACACGGTTTATGCACGAAGTTTGTACACAAAGGTTATGCAGAAATTTTATGCAATTTTTTTAACACACAGTTTATGCACAAAATGTATTCACACAGTTTATGCACAAAGTGTATGCACAATGTTTGACCACAAAGTTTATGCATAAAGTTTTTACACAACTTTCATGCACAGAGTTTCTACACAAAGTTTATGCACAATGTTTATGCACAACGTTTATCCACAATGTGTATGCACAAATTTTGTTCGAAACGTTTATGCAGAAAGTTTATGCAAAACCATTATGAACAATGTTTGTATACAACATTTGTGCACAACATTTATGCACAAGGTTTTTGCAAAAAAAATTGTGCACAAAGTTTGAACGCGAAATTCATGCACAAAGTTTATGCACAAAGTTTGTACAAAATGTTTCTCCACAAAGTTTATGCACAAAGTTTGTACACAACGTTTATGCACAAAGTCTCTGCACACAGTTTATAAACAAAGTTTGTACACAAGTGTTTTAGAAAGAAATTATGCACAAAATTTGTACAAAATGTATGCACAACTTTCATGCACAAATTCTGTACACAAGGTTTATGCCCAATGTTTATGCGCAAAGTTTGTACAAAACTTTTATGCACAACGTTTATGTACAAAGCTTATGCACAAAGTTTATGCACAACGTATATAATAAACGTTTATACACAGTTTATGCACAACGTTCATGCACAAAGTTTATGCACAAAGTTCATGCACAAAGTTTGTACACAAGGTTTATGCACAAAGCATATGCACAAACTTTTTACACAAAGTTCATGCACAAACTTTATGCACAAACTTCATTCAAAAATTTTATGCACAAAGTTTGTACACAAAGTATCCGCAAAACTTTTATGCACAAAGTTTTTGCAAAACATTTGTACAAAACCTTTATGCACAAAGTTATTGCACAAAGTTTATGCACTAAGTTTATGCACAAAGTTTATACACAAAGTTTATGCACAAAGTTTGTACACAATTTGTATGCACAAAGTTTATGCACAAATGTTGTACACAACGTTTATGCACAAACTTTACGCACAAATTGTGTACACAAAGTTTATGCATAAAGTTGATGCACAAATTTTATGCACAAATCTTCTGCACAGAGTTTTTGCACAAGGGTTATTGACAAAGTTTGAACAAAGCAATTATGCACAACGTTTATGCACAATGTTTATGCACAACGATTATGCATGAAGGTTTTCCACAAATCTTGTACACAACGTTTATGCCAATCGCTTATGCACAAAGTTTGTAAAACAATCTTATGCACAAAGTTTATGCACAAACATTGTACACGAAGTTTACACATACTTTTTCCAAGAAGTTTATGCACAAAGTTTGTGAACAAAGTTTATGCCAAACGTTGTGCATAATGTTTTTACATAAACGTTTTGCATAAATTTTGTGCATAAACTTTGTGCACAAACTTTGTGCATAAAAACTGTGTGCAAACCTTGTGTACAATCGCTGTTCATAAACTTTGTGCGTGTATTTCATGCATAAAAATTTTATACAAACTTTGTGCATGAGTTTTGTGTACAAAATTCATGTACAAACTTTGTGCATAAACTTTGTGCACAAACTTTGTGCATAAACTTTGTGTACAAACTTTGTGCATCAACTCTGTGCATAAACTTTGTGTACAAAATTTAAGCATACACTTTGTGCAGAAACTTCGTGCATAAACTTCGTGTAAAAACTTTGTGCATAAACTTTGTGGATAAACTCTGTGCATTCCCTTTGTGCATAAAATGTGTGTAAAAACTTCGTTTATGAATTTGTTTTACAAACTTTGTGCAGAAAAATTTTGCATAGATTATGTGTAAGGAATTCATGCATAAACTTTGAGTAAAAACCTTGTGCATAAAGTGTGTTCATAAATTTGTGTACGGACATTGTGCATAAACGTTGTGCATAAACGTTGTGTACACACTTCATGCACAAACATTTCGCATTAACTTTTCACGTAAACAATGTGCATAAACATTGTATACATAATTTGTGCATTAACTTTGTGTACAATATTTGTGCATAAACTTGGTGTACAAGCTTTGTGCATTAGCGTTGTGCATAAGCTTTGTGTAAAATCTTTCTGCAAAAACTTTGTGCACACCGACTACCGTAGTGTCTTTTATATTCACCTACGTTTTATAACTGAATGAAGTGACAGTTAAATTCGACTATAATTTATAGCCCTAGAATTTTGGACCCGTTCGTCCAAAGGTCCCTGGTATTGTTTTAGTGTCTTATTTTGGTCGAACTTATCGTTCATGTCCTTGGTCTGTCCTTTCGACTTCGCTTTTTGAATCTTCAACTGTCGAATGTAGAGGGCGAAGTCCTGCGCCGCGGCTCGCTTTGCAGGTAGATCATGCTCGCAATCCCCCGTGGACTGCACGTCCGCGTGGAGTCCACGAGGGATTGCGAGCGGAACGTGGAAATCTCACGTTCCGCTCGCAGTCTCTAGGAGACTCCGCACGGAACGTGAAACAGTATGTAGAGAAATAACTTTTTTGTAATTTTGAGAGTGATTCGTCCAAGGCAACATTAATTTTTTAGGTGCTTGAATGGACAAAGCAAAATTATTATTTTAGTCGAACGCTAAAGACACTATGGTATGTGCATAACCTTTGTGCATAAACTTGGTGCACAGACTTTGTGCATAAACTTTGTGTACAAACTTCGTGTACAAGCATTGTGCATAAACTTTGTGTAAAGTTTTTGTCCATAAACTTTGTGCATAAACTTTGTGTATATACTTTGTGAATGAACGTTTTGTACAAACTTTGTCCATAAACGTTGTGTACAAACTTTGTGCATATAATAAGTGCATAAATGTTTGGGCACTTCGACCTCAGAGCCCTGGTTGGTTGCGCGGTTAGATACAGGGACCCGTTTCGACATCTGACCAACCCTTCGGCCCTGCCGGCCGATCTGACCAACCAGAGGGCCTGGTCGGCCTATCTCGACAACCTCAGGGCCCGTCGGCAACATCACCGGCCAGCGTTCGCCCAGGACAGTCGGTAAGTAGCGAACGATTACACAAACAGAATTCAACTTGTTTTCAGAAGTAACATACTCAGAAAAACAAACGTGTCAACAAAACAGGTTCCTATGTTAATCTCCTTCCATACCGCACGGTTAAACGAGTCGCTAACTTTTTAAATCCAATTTCCGGCGCGTTATACCGGCAAGCAGTCATCAGAGATGGCCAGCCCGGTAGCAGCCCGGCTATCTCGAGTCGTGCCGGCAGCTAGCGGGCTCTCTCCTTGACCGCCGCCCGAACACGGGCTCCGGTGCTGATGGATCCGGCGATGCGGGTCCTCGTGTTGGGACTAGGAAAGAACCCGGCCCCCAAGGTCAATTTATCCTAAATGTTTTGTGCAAAGTTTGTGCAAAAACTTTGTGCATAGACTTTGTGTACAATATTTGTCCATAAAATGTGTGCATAAACTTTATGCATAAACTTTGTGCATAATTTCTATGCATAACGTTTTGCAAAAACTTTGTGTACGGACGTTGTGCATAAATTTTGTTCATAAAATTTGTGTACAAAATGTTCTCATAAATGTTTTGTATGAACTATGTGCATAAAATTTGTGCATAAACTTTGTGCACAAACGTTGTGCATAAACACTGTGCATAAAATTTATGCATAAAATTTGTGTACCAACTTTGTTCGTAAACTTTGTGCATAAAGTCTGTGTACAAACTTTGTGCACAAACTTTGTGCATGATGTTTGTGCATAACCTTTGTCCGTTCTCTGTGTACAAAATTTGTGCATGAATATTGTGCATAAAAGTTTTTTACAAGCTTTGTGCACAAACTTTGTTCATACAGTTTGAGTACGAAATTCATGCAAACTTTTTATTTACAAAATCTGTGCATAAACTTAGTGTACAAACATTATGCATAAACTTTGTGCATAAGCTTTGTGCATAAAATTTGTGTAAAAACTTTGTGCATAAACATTTTGCATAAGCGTTGTGCATAAACTTTGTGCATGAACTTTGTGTACAAACTTTGTGCATAAACTTTGTGCATAAACTTTGGGTATAAACTTTGTGCATAAAATTTATGCATAAACGTTTTGTACAAACATTTGTGCATGAACGTTGTGCATAAAATTTGTGCAAAAGCATTGTGCATAAACTTTGTGTACAACCTTTGTGCATAAATTTTTGAACAAATTTTGCGCTTAAGCCTTGTTCATAAACTTTGTGCGTAAACATTTTTGACAAGCGTTGTGCAAAAATGTTGAGTACAAACCTTGTGTACAGACCTTGTGCATCAACGGTGTGCATAAACTTTGTGCATAAACATTGTGCATATACTTTATGTACAAACATTTTGTACAAAAATCGTACATAAAACTTGTGCATCAACTTCGTGTACAAACATTGTGCATAAAGTGTGTGAATAAACCCTTTTTACAAACTTGATGCATAAAATATGTGCATAAATTTTGTGCAGAAACATTGTCTACAAAAGTTTGCAGAAATTTTATGTAAAACATTTGTGCATACATTTTGCGCATAAATATTGTGTACAATTTTTGTGCATAAAAGATGTATACGCACAATGTGAATAAACTTGTGCATAAAAGTTGTGCATGAAAAGTTGTGCAAAAACTGTGCATAAAATCTGTGTACAAACTTTGTACATGAACTTTGTGTAAAAATGCTTTTGCATCATCTTTCAGCATAAACGTTTTGTGCAACCTTCATGCATAAACCTTGTGTAAAACCTTTGTTTATAAACTTTGTACATAAACGTGTTGCAAAAACTTTGTGCATACAATTTGTGTGCAAACGTTGTACATCCACTTTGTGCCTAACCATTGTGTATAAAATTTGTGGATGAAATATGTGCATAAACTTTGTGCAAAAACTTTGTGCATAAACATTGCGAACAAACTTTGTGCAAAACCTTTGTATACAAAATTTGTGCATGAACTTTCTGCATTAACTTTGTGCACAAACGTTTTTCATAGATTTTGTGCAAAAACTTCATGTACAAACTTTGTGCATGAATGTTGTGCAAGAACGTTGTGCATAAACGTTGTACATAAACTTTGTGTACAAAATTTTAGCATAAACTTTGTGCATACACCTTGTGCACAAAACTTGTGCATGCATTTTGTGTAAAACTTTGTGCAAAATACTGTGCAAAAAGTTTGTGCATAAATTTTTTGTACAAACTTTGTGTACAAACTTTGTGCATAGCCGTCTTATACAAACCTTGTGCATACACTTAATGTACCAACTTTTCTTACAAACTTTGTGCATAAACATTGTGCATGAACTATGTGTTCAAACTTTGTGCATAAAATTTGTGCACAAATGTTGTGTACAAACTTTGTGCATAAAAATTATGTACAAACTTTTTGTAAAACGTTTGTGCGTTAACTTTGTGCATAACCTTTGTGCATAAACATTTCTTACAAACATTGTGCATAAAAATTTTCTATATACATTGTGCATAAAAAGTGTGGATAAAAACTGTGCATAAACGTTGTGCCTAAACTTTGTGCATAAACTTTGTGTGCAGACTTTGTGCATAAACATTGTGCATAAAATTTGTGCATCAACTTTGTGCATCGACTTTGTACACAAAACTTGTGCATAAACTTTGTGTACAAACGTTGTGCATAAACGTTGTGCATAAATGCTTTGGACAAACCCTGTGCATAAACTTTGTGCATTAAGTTTGTGTACAAACGTCATGCGCAAAGTACATTTACAATTACAATGCATACAATCTGTGTACAAACTTTGTGCATAAGCCTTGTGCATGTAATTTGTGCATAAACTTTGTATACACATTTTTTGCATAAACTTTGTGCATACACATTGTGCATAAATTCTGTGCATAAGCTTCATGTGCACACTTTGTGCATAAACTTTGCGGATAAAATTTATGTACAAAATTTGTGCATAAAAGTTTTGCATACACGTTATGTACAAAATTTGTGCATGAACTTGAGTTACAAACATCATGCATTAACTTTGTACATAAGTTTTATGTACAAACTTTGTTCATAAACTTTGTGAATACAGTTTGTGAATACGCTTTATGTACAATCTTTGTGCATAAACGACGTGCATAACCCTTGTGTACAAATTTTGTGCATAAACTTTGTGCATCAACTTTGTGCATCGACTTTGTGTATGAAATTTGTGCAGAAACTTTGTGCATAAATATTGTGTACAAAAGTTGTGCATAAACATTGTGCATAAACGTCACGTACAAACTCTGTGCATACACTTTGTGCATAAATGTTGTTTACGAACTTTATACACAAAGTACATTTACAAATTCAATGCATACAATTTGTGTACAAACGTTGTGCATAAACCTTGTGCATGAAATTCGTGCATAAACTTTGTACACACACTTTGTGCATAAACTTTGTGCATAAACACTGTGCATAAACTGTGTGCACAAGCTTCATGTACACACTTTGTGCATAAAAATTGTGCATCAACTTTAGGTACAAACTTTGTGCATAAATTTTGTGCATAAACATTTTGTACAAACTTTGTGCATAAAATGTTGGTACAAAAATCATGCATAAACGTTGTAAACAAACTTTATGTACAAAAGTTGTTCATAAACTTTGTGCATGAACTTTGTGCGTACGCTTTGTGTACAATCTTTGTGCATAAACGTTGTGCATAAACTTTGTGTACCCACTTTGCTCATGCACAGTGTTCATAAACTTTGTGCAAAAACTGTGTGCATGAACTTTGTGTACAAACTTTGTGCATAAACATTGTGCATAAATTTTGTGTACAAACTTTGTGCATAAACATTGTGCATAAATTTTGTGTACAAACTTTGTGCATAAAATATGTACATAGAATTTGTGTATAAACTTTGTGTACAAACTTTGTGCGTAATCTTTGTGCATAAAATTTGTGTACAAACTTTGTGCATAAACGTTGTGCATAAACGATGTTCATAAACCTTGTTCAGAAACAGTGCATAAAGTTTTTGTACAAACTTTGTGTAAAAACTCTGTGCATAAACGTTATGAGCAGACTTCTTGCATACATTTTTTGCATAAACATTGTGTACACACTTTGTGCATAAAAATTGTGCATAAAGTTTGTGTACAAACTTTGGGCATAAAATGTGTGCATGAACTTCGTGTAAAAACTTTGTGCATGGATTCTGTTCATAAACTTTGTGCATAAAATCTGTGTCAAAACTTTGTGTGCAAAATTTGTGCATATACTTATGCATAAACTTTTGTGCACATACGTTTTTAAAAATCAGTGTGCATGAAATGTTTGTACAAAATTTATGTACAAACCCTGTGCATAAACTCTGTGCACAAACATTGTGCATAAACGTTGTGTACAAACTTTGTACATAAACTTTGTGCATAAACTTTGTTTACAAACTTGGTGCATAAAATTTGTGCATAAACGTTTTGCATAATTGTTTTGCATAAAATTTATGTACAAGATTTGTGCATAAATGTTTTTTTCTACAGACTTTGTGCATAAATTTTGTGCACAAAATTTATGCATGATTTTTTTGTACAAACATTTTGCATAAACTGTGTGCATGAACCTTTTGTACAGACATTGTGCATAAACTTCGTGCACAAACCTTGTGCATAACATTTGTGCATAAACATTGTGTAGAAAATTCTTGCACAAACTTTCCGCATTAACTTTGTGCATAAACTATATGCATAACCATTGTGTACAAATTTTTTGCATAATTTTTATGTACAAACTTTGTGCATAAACGTTTTGTGAAAACATTGTGCATTAACTTTGTGTAGAAAATTTCTGCATAAACTTTGGGCATAAACTATGTGCATAAAATTTATGCACAAACTTCGTGCATAAAATTTGTGTACAAAATTTGTGTACCAACTTTGTGCATAAACTTTGTGGACAAAATGTGTGCATAAAATTTGTGGATACGTAGGCGCGGACCTCATATGTCAAGTTGCGGTCCTTGTAGGCAAAGGCATGAGCCTCGCAGGTGCAAGCGCGATCCTCGTAGGCGTAGGCACGGGACTCGTAGGCGGAGGCACATTCCTCGTAGGCGCAGGCGCGGGTTTTGTAGGCATATGTGCGGTCCTCAAGGCATAGGCACGGTCCTCATAGGCGTAGGTACGGGCCTCATAGGTGCAGGTGCAGGCTTCATAGATGGAGGCACCGTCCTCGTAGGGAGTTATGGTTAATCACCCCAAATTCATACACTCAACAATTGGTGTATGAAAAAGTGTATTCCTATATGAAAACATTTTTCAGAAATCATCAACATCATTTCAGGTCACTAGAGCCAAAATAAAAAATTTCTACATCACGTGCTACTTATTATGGATCATATGTACTATGTACTTGTTTTTGTTAGACGTCAATATTTACTGATGTGTTCAATTTCCAATACACTTGTCAATAAACAGTGTTGGGGGTGAGGTGATTGGTCATATATGCTCGTAGGTGCAAGCACAACCCTCTTAGGCACAAGCGCGGGCCTTGTTAGCGCAAGCGCGGGCCTAGTAAGCGCAAGCACGGGCCTTGTAGTGGCACACGTGGGGCTCGTAGGTACAACCGTGGGCCTTGTAGGCGTAGGTGCGGGCCTTGTAGGCGCAGGCTCGAGCCTCGTAAGCGCAGGTGCGGGCCTCATAGGCACAGGGGTGGGCCTCATAGTTACGGGCAAGGCCTTGTAGGCACAGATATGGGCCTCTTAGTTACAGGCTCGGGTCACGTAGGCGTAGGCACACTCCTTATAAGCGTAGGCGGGGGCCTCGTAGGCGTAGGTGCGGGCCTCGAAGGCATAGGCGTGGGCCATACCCTAATGAATTTTGATTTTGATGATTTAGCAGTTGTGAATTTATAAATCTTTAATTTTGATGCCTGGGTAATTTTGTCTTGTTTTCTTGGAATTCGTCGAAAGGCCATAGCAGGTACCTTAAATTCGACGAGAGGTCCGGCAGAGTTTTTTTCAATTTGGCGAATGACCGATTCAGTTTCACGGCATACGCGACAACCTGTCAGTGTCAACACCGCAAAGTTTGAAAGTGACGAAACAGGAAACGAAGACGTGTTGCAACGACCAATCATGCCATTGGAAACCGTGGACCAACTAAAAATGGAAATTTGCGTGTCACCGTAAGCTTGCAGCCCGTTGGACAATGATTCAAATCCTCCAAGTTTATTCAACGTCCCTACTCATCATGGACCACTACCTGCAGAAGGTCTCCACCAAGGAACATTCACGTTGCATCATGCACGCTACACGGCAGGGTCCTCAACCTTGTGCACTTCCACCGCATCGTCTCGTCGGCTGTCCAAGCAAGCCTATCACTCTCACAGTGGACATGACTAAAGGACCCCGGCTACATGTCCCCAAGGACTACTCCACCTACGTCCCCCCCAAGTCCACAAAGACAACATTGCTCGCACTGCCCTCTAACATCCCTCTCATTTGGTCTTAGCTGTCCGTGGATAGTAGTTCTCAGCTCTCTATCGACAGCTCTGTGACCGTCCACCCATGTCCTCCGTGAACAGCTCGGAATTACTGACCTGGGGCTGGCCCTTCAAGCACCAAGGAAAGCACCCCGCCATCTGACACATGTCATCCAAAGGCAGCTGAGAAGGGCAAGGCGCCAGCCACGTCCCCTCCCAAGCGTGCGACCACGGAGCCCCAAAGAACTAGGCTCCGTCCAGGAGCCCTTGGTGGGCGTCCGACTACCGGGAAAAGTGACAGCAACAGCAGCAACGACAGCTCCAACAGCAATGGAAGTGACTCCTTGACACTCCACAACCCATCATCATCCTCATTTGACGGTCAGGACAGCGACGAATCTACAGACATGGAGTGTTTGGCACTCCAGTTGTCGGGAAGAACTACGACATGCTCCACCACCGGCTCGTCTACCGGGACATCAACGTCTCAGAAGAGGGGGAAGTATGGTGACTGGTTCAGCTCTGGCCATTTTCGAACCATCATCGAGGCCTAAAAAAAAAAGCAGCGTACGTCACCATGCAGCATCTCAGCCGCACGTTTTGAACACCCAACGGCTAGTGCGTGTTTGATCATCTCGCGGCCTCCGCGGTCTCAGGCTGGTTTGTGGAGGACACAAAGATAATGAAGAAGCAGTATGAGGAGGTGGTACTGGCTTCAATGACCGCAGAACCATCAGCTCCTGTGTCTAAGAATAAAAGGAAACACGGCTTCAAGGGGAAGAGATCCTGGCTGTCAAGTCCGCTTGCCATTATGGAAGATGCCAAGAAGGAGCTACTGTCCGCATGTGCCGCAGGAGTTGCACTCGACAACAAAACGATTTTCCAGTGTGTGGCATTGTCGCTCGCCATGCACCGGACAAGTTGGCTAAGATGGGCCTCAAGGCCTTTGGACGCTCATGGGTCCATGCCTTGGTTAGCCGAGAGTTGGAATGGGGATGGCGAGCTGGGACCACTGCCACTCAGAAGGTGCCGGATGACTGGGAGAAGAGGGTTCTCACGTTCCATTGACGTGCAGCTTGTATGGTCCACATGTATGGCATCAAGCCATTCATGGTTCTAAACGCGAGCCATACAAGTGTTCAACTCATGCCAGCGGTGGGACACAAGTATGTACCGGTCAGCAGTGATGACGTCGGCATCCTGGGGCTAGAGGAAAAGCGGTGCATCACAACCGTCGTCCGAAGCTTGATTTCCAGCGACCTTTTGCCCATGCAGCTCATTTTGGTGGGAAGATGGCATGCCGTCTCCCATCCGGAGGCCATGCTACACGTCTCTAGGAAGCAGATTGGAACCTCACGTATACTCAGACACTGGACAAAGCGGATACTACCCACGAGTGGGTCCGTGCCATCGTCCTCCCAAATTTTAGGCGTACATGCAAGGCGCTTGGTGTCAAGGAAGGAGAGGCAGACATGCTCCTCGTCCTTGACGCCTGGCACCCTCAATGCAGCGGATCTTTCCAAGAATGGCTCTGAAAAAACTTCCCACGCATGATAAATACGTACATCCCAGCAGGATGTACACCAAAGGTTCAGCCCACGGACATCGGGCTCATGTCTCCATTGAAGAAAGGAGTGGATGAGTTGTTTGCTAAGTGGGGTACTGAGCGGACAAGGACAGAAGAGAGCAGTAAAGTAGGCATTTAAATCATAAAAGAGACGGCCTGTGAGTGGTTTTATGAGGCATGGATGTACATGCTTGGCAAAGAACCTACGGTGAAGAACGCATGGGCGAAGTCTAACTTCCCTCGAATCTTCGACCCCTCTTTCCAGCGTTCCGAAACTACCTACGCTAGACAACTCCTGATTTTTAGTTATGACGTGGAGGAGGAGGACGTGGTGGTGCAAATGAAGTTGCATTAAATGAAGCTATTTTGCATGCACAAGTCTAATTTTTTTCCTTCTCCGAGTAGACTGTGTTACATCTTCTTCTCTCACTTGCTTTTTTGTTTTGCTGAATTTGTGAACATGGCGTGTAGTGAAAGCTTTCTAGAATCTGCACGTTTTATAAGTACACCATGTTTTGCATTTATATAAGACAATGCAATGAACTCGAAAATTAAAGCTGTATGGTGACACCTTATATTCGACAAAGTACGGAATTTGATGGAAAAAAGATTTATAATCAAAGTAAATATTAGTAGGGTACATGTGAAGGCGCGACCCTTGAGGCACAGGCGCAGGCCTCATTAGCATAGGCGTGGGTCTTTTAGGTACATGTACGTGCCTCGTAGGCGCAGGTGTGGGCCTCGTAGCTACAGGCGCAGGCCTTGTAGGCGTAGGCACAAGCCTTGTAGGCACAAGTAGTGGCCTTGTAGGTGCAGGCGCGAGCCTTGTAGGCAAAGGCGCGAGCCTTGTAGGCACAGATGCAGGCCCTGTAAGTGCAGGCGCGGGCCTCCTAGGTGCAGGTGCGGGCCTTATAGGTGCAGGCGTGGGTCTTGTACGCACAGGAACGGGCCTCATAGGCTTAGGTGCAGGCCTTGTAGGCGTAGGCAGTCTCGTAGGCACAGGTGCAGGCCTTGAAGGCGCAAGCGCGGGCTTCGTAGGCTGATGTGCAGGTGTTTTTGGCACTGGTACGGGCATCGTAGGCAGAGGTTCGGGCCTCGAAAGCGTAGGGATGGGCCTCGCAAATGTAAGTGCAGGCCCATGTGGTGCAGGCGCGAGCCTAGAAGGCTCATGTACGAGTCTCATAGGCACAAGTGAAGGCCTCCTAGGTGTATGAGCGAGCCTCGCAAGTGCAGGCACAGGCCTCACAGACATGAGGCGGACCCATTAGGCACAGGCGCGAGACTTGGAGGCACAGGTGTGGGCCTCAAAGGAATAGGCGAGGGCCTCGTAGGTGCAGGCACGGGCTGGATAGGTGCAGATGTAGGCTGTGTAAGGGCACGGTCGAGCATTGTAGATGCAAGCGCGGGCCTCGTAGGCGCTAGTGCGTGCCTCTAAGGCGTAGGTGCATGATTTTTATGCATAGGCACATGCCTTGTAGGTGTACGCGTGGGCCTCATAGGCACTGGCGCCGGCCTCGTAGGCACAGTCATGGGCCGCGTATGTGTAAGCGCGGGCCTCATAGGCACATGCGCGAGCCTTATAAGTGCAGGTGCAAGCATTTTTGACACTGGCGCATGCTTTGTAGGCAAAGGCGCGGGCCTTTTAGGCGAAGGCGCGGGCCTCGTAGGCAAAGGCGTGCATCGTAGGCACTGGTGTAGGCCTCCTAAATGAAGGTGCTGGCCTTGTACGTGAAGGCGTGGGCCTCGTAGGCGCAGGAACGGGCCTCGTAGGCGCAGGCGTAGGCCTCGTAGGCACAGGTGCAACCCTTGTAGGCACACATTCCGGCCTTGTAAGCACAGGAACGGGCCTCGTAGGCACGAGCGTGGGCGTCATAGGAGCATGTGCGGGCCTCATAGGTGTAGGCGGGGCCCTCATAGGTATAGTCGTAGGCCTCGAATGTGCAAGCACGGGTCTCGTAGGCACAGGCACGGGCCTCACAAGTGTAGGCATGGGCCTTGTAGGCACAGGTGAAGGCCTCGTTGGTGCAGGCGTGGGCCTTCTTTGCTTAGGCACGGGCCTCGAAGGTGCAAGCCCGGGCCTTGTAGGTGCATGTGCCACCCTCGTAGGTTTAGGCGCGGGCCTCGTAGGTGTGGTCGCGGGCCTCGTAGGCGCAGGCACTGGCCTTGTAGGCATAAGAGTGAGCCTCGTAGGGGTACGAAAAGGCCTCGTAGGCATAAAAACAGGCCTTTTAGATGCAGGCCCGGGCCTCGTAGGCACAGGCGAGGGCCTTGTAGGCACAGGCACGGGCCTCATAGGCACAGGCGCGGGCCTCCTAGGCGCAGGCGCAAGCCTCATAGGCTTTGGCGTCAGCCCCGTAGGCGTAAGAACTAACCTCGTAGGTACAAACGGGGGCTTCACAGGTACAGGGACGGGCCTTGCAGGTACAGGCGGTGGCCTCGTACGCTTTGGCACGAGCCTCGTAGGGGTATGCGTTGGCCTTGTAGGAGTAGATACAAGCCTTGCAGGTGAAATTCCGGGCCTCATAGGCAAGGCACGAGGCTCGTAGGCGTAGGAAAAAGCCTCGTAAGCACATGCGTGGGCCTCGTAGGCGTAGGTGCGAACCTCATAAGCACTGGTGCAGGCCTCGTAGGCATAGGCATGGACCTCATAGGTGCAGGTACTGGCCTCGTAGGTGCAGGCGCGCGCCTCGTAGGCGCAGGCGCGGAATTTTCAGGCGCATGCACGGGCTTTGTAGATGTAATCACACAAACCTTGTAGGCCTGGATGTAGGCCTTGTAGTTGCAGGCAAGGGCCTTGTAGATACAGGCACGGGCCTTGAAGGCGCATGCGCAGGCCTCCTAGGCACTGGCTTTGGCCTCGTGGGTGAAAGCGTGAGCCATGTAGGAGCAGGCTTGGGCCTTGTAGACGCAGGCGCGGGCCTCGTGGGCGCAGATGCCAGCCTTGTAGGCGTAGGTGCGGGCCTCGTAGGTGCATGGGCGGTCCTTGTAGGTGCTAGCGTGGGCCTCGTAGGTGCAGGTACGGTCCCCGTAAGCGTAGGTGCAGGCCTCATAGGCGCAGGTGCGGGCCATGTAGGCGTAGGCGTGGTCCTCATAGGCACAGGTGTGGGCCTTGTAGGCATAGGCACGGTCCTCGTAGGCACACGCATGGGCCTCGTTGGTTCAGTCGTAGCCCATGTAGGCCGATGCACATGCTTTGTAGGTGCAGACGTAGGCCTCTTACACACAGGCGCGAGCCTCAAAAGCACAGGCGCGGGCCTCGTAAGTGAATGCACATGCCTCAAAGTCTCACATGCCGGACATGTAGGTGGATGCATGGACCTCATAGGTGTAGGCGTGGGCCTCGCAAGTGCAGGCGCAAACCTCATAGGCATAGGTGCCGACATTGTAGGTGCAATCTCGGGCCTTGTAGGCTTAGGCACGGGCCTCCCAGGCATAGGCGTGGGCCACAGAGGTGCACGAGCGGGCCTCGTAGCCGCAGGCGCGGGCCTCGTAGGTATAGGGGCCGATGTTGTAGGCACAAGAGCGGGCATCGTAGGAAAAGGTGCTGGCCTCATAGGTGCAGGCGTGGGCCTTATAGGCGCAGGACTGGGCCTCAAAGGCACAGGCATGGGCCTCATATGTGAATGCACGGGCCTCGTAGGTGCAGCCGTGGGTCTTGTAAGTACAGATGTAGGCCTGCTAGGTGCATTCGAGGGCCTTGTAGGTACAGGCACCAGTCTCGTAGGAATAAGAGCGGGCCTCGTAGGCGTAGGAGCGAGCCTTGTAGGCGCAGGCGGGGGCCTTGTAGATGTAGGCGTGGGCTGATCTGGTACAGGCGTGAGCCTTGTAGCATAGGCACGGGCCTCATAGGTGCAGGCAAGGGCCTTGTAGGCATAGGCGCGGGCCTTGTAGGTATAGGAGCGGGCCTCGTAGAATTAGGAGCGGGCCTCGTAGGTGCATGTGTGGGCCTCGTAGGCACAGGCGTGGCTTCTTATGCACAGGCGCGAGCCTTGTAGGCATAGGCGCAAGCCTTGAAGGCGCAGACGTAGGTCTCATAGGCACAGGCGCAAGCCCTGTAGGTACGGACACGGGCCTTGTGGGAAAAAGCACAGGCATCGAAGACGTTACCACGAGCATCGTAGGCGCAGACATGGGATTTGTAGGCGTAAGTTTGCACCTCCTAGGTGCAGGCCTGGACCTCCTAGGCGTAGGCACGGGCCTAGTACATGCACGAGCGGGCCTCACAGGTGCAGGCGGGTGCCTTTTAGGCACAGGCGCGGGCCTCGTAGGCGTAGGCGTGGGCCTCAAAGGTAGATGCGAGTGCCTGGTAGGTGCATGCATGGGCCTAGTAGGTGCAAGAAAAGGCCTCGTAGGTGCAGGCATGGGCCTCGTAGGCGCAAGCTTAGGCCTCGTAATTGTTGGTGCGGACCTTATAGGTGGAGGCGTGGACTCCGTAGGCGCCAGCACGGGCCTTGTAGGCGCAAGTGCGGGCCTTGCAGGCATAAGCACGGGCCTCCCTAGTAGTAGTAGCGGCAAGAACACCGTCTCTATGCCTGGAGAGTACAATGCCCATAGTTCTAGCATCCTTATATGTGCAAAAAATCAAAGTGGATAAATTTGATGGTGAGAACTTCCCCCACTAGGCTGACACGTTCAAGCAAGTCGCCTAGATTCACAACCTATAGGAATTCTACAATGAGCAACATTCACCTCCATTACTCGAATTGCCACCACAGGTAGTGTCGGAATTCAGGTACTTCACCAAAGCTACATACATGGTTCTACAGAATAAACTCAGTCCTCAAATTCAGAAAACAATCAAGATGTTAGAGAACTTGGTTGAACCTGCCCATCATGCCTTGTCCAACCTACTATGGACCTACATGTGGAGATATTCCACCTTCAAGTCCCACCTCTTCACCGAGCTACAGCACATCAGCCTCAGTAACTTTGACAACATAGAGGTATACCTCAACAAAAGCTATGTCCTTCTATGATCAGCTCACTATAATGTATGTTGCAATCTCGAGGTCTGAATTTGTGGCCTTCCTCCTCAATAAGTTAACAAGTTACTTGGAGAAGGCCTCGTAGGTGTAGGCATGGACTTCGTATGCACAGACGTGGGCCTCGTAGGAACAAGCGCGGGCCGAGTAGGCACTGGGACGGGCCTCATTGGAACATGCAGGGGATTCATAGGTGCAAACGCCGGCCTCACAGGCATAGATCACGGCATTTTAGGCGCAGACACGGGCCTCTTAGGCGTAGGCGCGGGCGTGGTAGGTGCAGGCCCGGGCCTGGTAAGCGCAGGCTCGAGCCTTATAGGTATAGGCGCGGGCTTCGTAGGCATAGGCGTGGGCCTTGTAATCACAGGTGGAGGGCTTGCAGGTGTAGGCAAGTGCTGCATAGGTGAAGGCGGCCGAGCCTCATAGGCGTAGGCGCGGGCCTCATAGGTGCAAGTGCGAGGTTTCGAGGTGCATGCGTGGGCCCTGTAGGAAAAGGCGCAAGTCTTATAGGCAAAGGTGCACCATGTATGCGTAGGTATGGACCTCGAAGGCAGTGGCACGGGCCTTATACAAATAGGCGCGGGCCTCATAGGTTCAGGCATGGGCCTTGTGGGTGTAGGTGTGGACCTCGTAGGCTTAGCTGCAAGCCTCATAGGCTCAAGCGTAGGCCTTGTAGGCACATGCCTTGGCCTCGTAGGCACAGGTGCGGGCCTCGTAGGCGCAAGCGTGGGCCTCGTAGCCGTAGGCGGGGGCCACGTAGGCATAGGAGCAAGCCTAGTAGGCATTGGTGTGGGCCTCGTAGGCACAAGCGCGAGCCTCGTAGGTGCGGGCACGCACCTTGTAGGCCTAGGCGTGGGCTTTGTAGGTTCAGGCGCAAGCCTTCCAGGCCAGGGCCTCACAGGCGCGGGCCTCAAAGGCGTAGCCGTGGGCCTCATAGGCGCATGCATGGGCCATCTAAGCACAAGCGCGGGCCTTGTAGGTACATGCACGGGCATCGTAGGCGCATGCACAGGCCTTGTACGCGCATGCCGGGGTCTTTGTAGGTACAAGTGTGGGCCTTGCAGGCGCAGGCGCGGACTTGGTAGGTGTAGGTGCAAGACTTGTAAACGTAGGCACAAGCATCGTAGGCGTAGGTATAGGCCTTGTAGGCGAAGGCGTGGACCTCATAGGCACAGGCGCTGACCTCATAGGCGTAGGCACGAGCATTGCAGGCACAGGCGCAGACCTTGTAAGTGTTGGTACGAGCCTTGAAAACACAAGCGCGGGCCTAGTAAGTACAAGTTTGGGGCTTGAAGGCGCAGGCACGAGCCTCGTAGGCCCAGGCACGGGCCTAGTAGTCGTAGGTGTAGGCCTCGTACGCGAAGGCAAGGGCCTGGTGGGTGCAAATACGGGCCTCATAGGCATAGGCATGGGCCTTATGGACGCAGGGGCGAGCTGTAGGCAGAAGCACGAGCCTCAAAGGCATAGGTGCAGGCCTCGTAGGCGCAGGAGCCCGCCTCATAAGTACAAGCATTGGCCTCTCAGGTGAAGTTGCTTGCCTCATAGGTGCAGTTTCAAGCCTCTTAGGCGTAGGCGCATGCCTCGTATGCGCACGTGTGGGCCTCGTAGGCATAGGCACACACCTCATAAATGCAAACATAGGCCTTGTTGGCATAGGCGCGGGCCTTGTAGGTGCAGGCGCACGCCTCCTAGGTGTAGGCGTGGGCCTCATAGGCGTGGACACTGGCCTCATACGCTTTGCAGGCCTCGTAGGCTCATGCACGGGCCTCCCACATGTAGGGGTGGGTGTCGTACGTATAGGCGTAGGCATCGTAGGCTTAGGTGCGAACGTTGTAGGCGCAGGCGCGGACCTCGTACGCACAGGTTGAGGCCTCGTAGGTACAGTTGATGACCTTGTAGATGCAGGCGCGTGTCTGATAGGCATAGGCACATGCCTCTTAGACATGGGTGCGAGCTTCGTAGGTGCAGGCGCGGGCCTCGTAGGTGCAAGTGCGGGCCTCGTAGTCACAGGTGTGGGCCTCGTAGGCACAGGATCCGGCCTCGTAGGTGAGGGCGAGCCTCAAAGGCACAGGCGAGGACCTTGTAGGCATAGGATCGGGCCTTGTTGGTGCAAGCGCATGCGTTGTTGGCTCAGGCGTTGGCCTCGTCCGCACAGGCGCGTGCCTCATAGGTGCAGGCGTGGACCTTGTTGGCACATGCACGGACCTAATAGGTGCAAGTGCAACCCTCATAGGCGAAGGTGCTTGCCTCCAGCGTGTAGGCCTTGCCTCGTAGGTGTAGGCGCATGCCTGGTAGGCATAGGCGCAGGCCTCATAGGTGCAAGCGTGAGCCTTGTAGGTCCAGATGCGGGCCTTGGAGGTGCTTACACGAGCTTCATAGGCACAGGCGCCAGCCTCATAGGCACAAGTCCGAGCATTGTAGGCGTTGGCGTGAGCCCCATAGGGGCAAGCACTGGCCTTGTAGGCACAGGTGCGGGCTTTGTAGATGCAAGCACGGGCCTTGTTTGCATAGGCGGGGGGCTCATAGGCATACGCGTGGGCCTCGTAGGCACAGGATGGGGCCTCGTAGGCACATGCGCGGACCTCGTAGGCGAAGGCCCAGGCCTTGTAGGCACAAGCCTAGGCCTTGTCAACGCAGGTGCGTGCCTCGTAGGCACAGGCGCGGGCCTCATAGACGCATGCACGGGCCTTGTGAGACAGGCGTGACCCTTGTAAGCACAGGCGTGGGCCTCATAGGTATAGGCTTGGGCCTCGTAGGAGTAGGTGCGGACCTTGTAGGCATAGCCATGAATTTTGTGGTTACAAGCACCGGCCTTGTAGGTATAGGTGCAAGCTTTGTGGGCATAGGCCTTGGCCCCGTAGGCATAGGCAAGAGCCTCATAGGCGGAGGTGCATGCTTCCTAGGCATAAGCCAAGCCTTGAAGGCGTAGGCGCGAGCCTTGAAGGTGCAGCTGCGGGCCTCGTAGGTGCAAGCGCGGGCCTCATAGGCACAGGTGCGGGCCTCGTAGACGTAGGCGCGGACCACGTATGCAGAAGGGCGGGCCTCGTAGGTGAAGGCGTGGGCTTCTTAGGCGCAGGCGTGGGCCTTGTACATGCAAGCAAGGCACAGGCGTGGGCCTTGTACACGCAAGCGAGGCACATGCCTGGGCCTCGCATGTGCAAGTGAGGCAGAGGCGCAGGCCTCGTAGACATAGGCGTGGGCCTTGTAGGAACTGGTACATGCCTCTTGAGCACAGGCCAAACCTCGTAGGAGCACGTACGGGCCTTGGAGGCAGAGGCGTGGTCGTTGTA
Source organism: Penium margaritaceum (assembly GCA_023375785.1). Classification (NCBI taxonomy): domain Eukaryota; kingdom Viridiplantae; phylum Streptophyta; class Zygnematophyceae; order Desmidiales; family Peniaceae; genus Penium; species Penium margaritaceum. Next base: position 166,036 of record SZWC01002192.1, read on the forward strand.
GGCGCAAGTACGGTCCTCATAAGCATAGGCGCAGACATTGTAGGCGTGGGTGCAGGCATTGAAAGCACAGGCGCGGGCCTATTAGGAGCAAGCGCGAGACTCATAGGCGCAAGCGTGGGCCTCGTAGGTGCAGGCGCGGGCCTCGTAGGCACTGGTGCGGGCCGGGCCTCGTAGGTGTGAGCGCAGGCCTCGCAAGCATAGGCGCAAGACACACAGGCGCAGCCATGGGCCTTGTAGGCTCGTGCGCGAGCCTTGTAGGTGCAGGTACAGGTCTTGTAGGTGTAGGCGCGGACCTCGTAGGTGCAGGCACGGGTTTTGTAACTGCAGGCCCGGTCCTTGTACGCGTAGTCATAGGACTCATACGTGGAGGCGCGGGCCTTGTAGGCGCACCCACGGGCCTCTTAGGTGCAGGCGGAGGCCTTGAAGGGACAGGCATGAGCATCCTTGTCGCACGCGTAGGTTTCGTAGGCACAGTTAGGAGCCTCATAGGTGGAGGTGCAGGCCTTGTAGGTGTAAGCGCGAGCCTCAAAGGCGCAGCTGGGGGCCTCGGAGGTGCTGGCACAGGTCTCTTAGGTGCATGCGTGGTCCTTGTAGGCACAGGCACGGATCACGTTCGCCCAGGCGTGGGCCTTGTAGGGGCAGGCACGAGCCTTGTAAGTGCAGGGACGGGCCTCGCAGGCGCAGGTGCACACCTCACAGGCTTAGGCGTATGCCTCTTTGGTGTAGGCGCGGGCCTCATAGGTGCAGACGCGGGCCTTGGAGGTGAAGTCGCGAGCCTCGTAGGCAAAGGCATAGGCCTCATAGCACAGGCTAGTCTCGTAGGCGCAAGAGCGGGCTTCGTAGGTACAGGATCGGACCTCATTGGTTTGGGCGCAAGCTTGGTAGGCGCAGGCGCAACCTCTTGTGCGCAGGCGCGGGCCTTGTAGGTGCAGACATAGGCCTCGTAGGCGCAGGCACAAGCCTCGTAGGCACATGCGATGGCCTCGTTCTAGGCACAGGCGTGGGCCTCATGGGTGCAGGGACATGCATTGTAGGTACAAGCGCAGGCCTTGTAGGCGCAGGCACGGGCCTCGTAGGCATAGACGCGGGCCTCGTAGGTGCAAGTACGCGCCTCTTAGGCACACGCATAGGCCTCGTAGGCGTCGGGGGGGGGGCTCATAGGCGCAATTGTAGTCCTTGTAGTTGTAGGCAAGCGCCTCTTAGGTGTAGGCTTAGTCCTTGTAGGCATAGGAACGGGCCTTGTAGGTGCATGCGTGGGCCTTGAAGGCGCTGGTGTGGGCCTCGTAGGCACAAGCGCGGGCCTTGTAGGTATAGGCATGGGCCTCAAAGGTGCAGGCGTGGGCCTCGTAGGCATACGCGCGGGCCTCGTAGGCGTAGGTACGAGCCTCGAAGACACAAGCATGGGAATAGGAATAGGTCCGGGCTGCGTAGGCGCATGCTCGAGCCTCGTATGGGCAGATGGGGGCCTTGTAAGTGCACGCGCGGGCCTCATAGGCGTAGGCACCAGCCCTGTTAGGCACAAGCGTAGGCCTCTTATGCACCAGCGTGGGTGTCGTAGGCTCTGTCTTGGACCTTGTAAGAGCAGGCATGGGCCTTGTAGGCGCACGCGTGAGCCCTGTAGGCGCAGGCGCGTGCCTTATAGGCGCAGGTGCGCGCCTCGCACGTGCATGCGCATGGTTCATGGGCAAAGGTGTGGGCCTCATTGGCTTGGGCGTGGGCCTCCTAGGTGCAAGTGCGGGCCTCATAAGTGAAGGTGGAAGCCTCCTAGGAAAAGGTGTGCCATGTATGCGTAGACACGGGCCTCAAAGACATAGGCATGAGCCTTATAGGTGTAGGCGTGGGCCTCAAAGGCGCAGGCACAGGCCTCATAGGTGCAAGCACGGGCCTGGTAGGTGCAGGTGCAGGCCTTGTAGGCGTAGGCACGGGCCTTGTAGGAACAAAAACAGGCCTCATAGGTGTAGGCACGGGCCTTCTAGGCATAGGCGCGGGCCTCGAAGGCGTAGGTACCGGCCTCGTAAGTAGATGTGTGGCCCTCGTAGTTACAAGCTTGGGCATCATAGGCACACATGCAGGCCTAGTAGGCGCAAGTACGGGCCTCGCTGGCGTAGGTGCGATCTTTGTAGGAGCAAGCGTGGACCTTGAAGGCACATGCCTTGAAGGTGTAGGTGCGGGCCTTGTAGGTGCAGGCGTGAGCCTCGTAGGTACAGCTGCCCGCCTCATAGGTGCAGGTGCGGGCCTCTCATGCGCACGTGCGAGCCTCATAAGCGCATGCCCGGGCCTCATAGGCGTAGACGTAGGCCTAATAGGCATGGGTGCTGGCATCATAAGCGCAGGCACGAGCCTTGGTGGCGTAGGTGTAGGCATTGTAGGCACAGGCATGAGCCTCGTAGGTATAGGCACCGGCCTCGTACGTGTCGCAGGCCTCATATGCGCAGGCGCGGGCCTTGTAGGCAAAGGCGCGAGCCTGGTGGGAAAAGGCGCACCTCGTAGGTGCAGGCATGGGCCTCCTATACGCAAGGTTGGACCTCGTACGTGAAGGCGTGGATCTTGTAGGCTTAAGCGTGGTCCTTGTAGGCAGAGGCGCGGGCTTTGAAGGTGCAAGCAGAGGCCTCGTAGGTGCAAGTGACGGCTTTTTAGGTGCAGGCGCGGGCCTCATAGGCGCAAGCCTAGGCCTCTTAGGCGCAAGTGCGAGAATTGTAGGTACACCCATGGGCCTCATAGGTACAGGCACGGGCCTCGTAGGCGCAGGCGCGGGCCTCTTAGGCACAGGCACAAGCCTTGTAGGTGCAGGAGAAGGCCTCGTAAGCGGAGGTGCGGTCCTTATAGGCGTAGGCGTGGACCTCGTAAGCGTAGGAGTAGGCCTCATTTGTGCAGGGGCGGGCCTTGTTGGCTGGGTCGCAGGCCTCGTAGGCACAGGCGTGGGCCTTGTAGGTGCAGGCGAGGACCTCGTAGATGCACATGCGGGCCTTGTAGGTGCAGGCATGGGCCTCATAGCACGGGCGGGAGTCTCTTAGGCATAGGAGCGGACCTCCTAGGCGCAGGCACAAGCCTTGTAGATGCAAGCACAGTCCTCGAAGGCACAGGCCCGGGCCTCGTAGGCGCAAGCTCGCGCCTGGTAGGTGCAGGCACAGGCCTCATGGGCGCAGGCGCAGGCCTCGTAGGCGCAGGCACAGGCCTCGTAGGCGCAGGCGCGGGCCTCATAGGTGCAGGTGCATGCCTCATCGGCGCAGGTGCAAGCCTCATAGGTACTGGCGCGAGCCTTGTAGGTACATGCACTCACCTCGTAGGCGCAGTGGTGGGATTCGTAGGTGGAGGCGCGTGTTGGCCTGAGGGTGAGTGTGCACCCTGGAGGATCCCTAGCAGTAGCTGGTTCACATTACCAAGAGACTTAAACTGTGGAGACAACTGGTTCCAAGGATGGCAGAAAATTTGTAAGAAAGAGTGGAAATAGTTTTAGCCTGTATTAACTAGGAATAAAATCTTCATTTAGGTTCACAAGCAGTGGAATTTTATAGCTACTGATCTTAGCTTTCCAAAACACCAAGGCATGCCAGATTTGAAGCTTCCTGGCAGATTCGATGGCTTCTAGAGTGTCCCTTCATAGGCTATCATTTTTTCCACTGAGGAAGGCAACCCTTCCCACCTCTAGAAGATTCTGTCCCTTCCCATATTCCTCATCTTGGTTCTAGTAGGTGGGAAGGTATCCAGAAGACCAGTTAACCTCCACATGCCTTGTAGACAAAGCTATCCCTTCTAGAAGGTGTGCCAGCTTCGTAGACCTTCCCCTAGCCTTCTAGAAACTTTATTGAGGATTAAGGGTGCACAACGGATCAGATCCGCGGATCACAGGATGGATCCGGAATCCCGGGTCCGGATCGGTTGATGGATCCGGATCCGCGGATCCGGATCCGGATCCGCGGATCCAGTTTGATCCGCGGATTGTGTCGGATCCACCCAGTTTGAAACTGGGTGCTTTGCAATGACCACAATGGACATTCACCACTGTCGTTCTCTTAATGTCGTCATGTACACCATCAAAGTGCATACTTCACCACACTGGAATGCAACCATGTGGTAAAAACACCATGTCGTATAATTAGTGGCTCAACTATCCACAATGTGCACCAGTTACCACCTGCCATGGTCCTCTTACAAAGTGGACCATTGAAGGCCACAGGGTGAATGTGTATCTGCTTAACTCACTGATTGCAGCATTCACCAGACACCATGTACGTTTTGCACCACTTACATACTCACCAATCAAGGCATTCACTGATTGCACCATTCACCATTTCCAGTGCACCATTCACCATTTCCATTGCATCATACACCATTTCCATTGCACCATTAACATTCTGAGGGAGATTATGAGGCATAGACAGAAGCAAAGAGGAACAGACATGAGATTGTCAAAGGAAAGAGAATTGACTTGATTGAAAAGATTGGCATATGTCATCTCCATCACGTCATCATCACAACCTTCTCCTCCCCCTTCACCCTCTGCCTCCTCCTCCTCATCCTCGTCGTTCACAAAGATACTGAGACCCTCTAACTCCTCTGCTGCTGCACCGACCAGGTTTGCTTCCTTTGCTTGCCTCCTCAGTTCCTTGATGCGCTCCTCCTCGTCCGTGNGCTGCCAGTGCTTTCACCTGCCACCCATTCAGCTTCTCCAACATGCTCTCAAAAAATGGGATCACAAGATTCAGAGTGGGATACTTGCTCCCACTGACATCATCCGTGTAAGCCTTGAATGGCTTCAGGATGAGGGTCAGCAGAGCGATGAGGTTCCACTCATCGGTTGTCGGCTTCAGCACCTCGCCATCCATCCCATAGCCATCCAGCCAAGCAGGCAGCACACTCTTCAGGTGTAGCACCCTGGACATCATGTCCAGGGTACTGTTCCAACGCGTCTCTGTGTCGAGGTGCAGCGTCTGGAAAGACACACCAGCAGCTCTTGCAGCATTCATCAGACTGTGCTCGCGGGGGGTGGAGCGCGTGGCAAACACTGCAATGGCTCTGGCCTTGGCAATGATGACATTGACGGCTGGAATTTTGAGAAAATCATGCACGGCAAGGTTCATGATATGCCCCAGACAGCGGATGTGCCCTGCCTTCTCCATGGAACAGTCAGATGGTATGATGTGGTTGTCGATCATGCTGTCGTTCGTGCTTTCATTGTCAACGGTGAGGCAGAAAACTTTGTCCCACACGCCCCAGGCTTTCAGAGCACAGGAGAAGACTTAAAAAATGTTCACAGCAGTGGGACTCTCGGGAACTGCGGGAAAAGACAGCGCAATTGTCTTGATGCACCAGTTCTCCATCCAGTGCGCTGT
>SZWC01002192.1:174478-191478 GCA_023375785.1 Penium margaritaceum
CCCCCCCGCAGATCCGCGGTTCCTCGGATCGGATCTGAGGCTGGATCCGTATCCGCGGATCGATCCGAGATCCGAGATCCTCGGGTTGGATCCGCGGATCCATGGATTCTGTGTGCACCCTTATTGAGGATCTCTAGAAGTTGAACTAGCTTAATGGCACCTATATTCCACCTCCCTTGAGGCAGGGCAGAAATTCATCTTATGGGACTTGAGCCTGGACCCTTGCCTCTAGAGGTAGACACCATTAACCACTAAGTCACTTGGGCTTGTCTTTCTGGTGTTCCTTTTTGGAGTCAGTCATGCCATGGTGAGGAGCACAACTCTAACAGCATGGGCCTCTTTGGCATAGGCGAAGGCCTCATAGGCACAGGCTCGGGCCTCGTAGGTGCCGACGAGGGCCTCGTAGGCGAAGGCCTGGGCCTCGTAGGCGTAGGCGCGGCCCTCATAGGCGCAGGAACGTGCCTCGTATGCACATGCAAGGGCCTCATAGGCCCAGGTGCGGGCCTCATAGGTGCAGGTGCGGGCCTCGTAGGCGTAGGCACATGCCTTGTATGCGCAGGTGTGGGTCTCACAGGTGCAAGCGCAAGCCTAATAGGCATAGGCGCGGGCCTCTTGGTGCAGGTGCGGACCTCGTAGGCATAGGCATGGGCCTAGTAGTTGCAGGCTCGGGCCTCATAGGCGGAGGTTTGGGCCTTGTGAGCGCAGGCTTGGGCCGCGTAGGCAGATGCGCGGGGCTCGTAGGCACAGGTGCGGGCCTTTTAGGCGTAGGCGTGCGCTCCCAAAGCGCAGGCACAGTCCTCAAAGGCGTTGGCCAGGCCTCGTAGGCGCACGCGCGAACCTTGAAGACGCATGCGCGGGCCTCGTAAATGCAGGCATGGGCCAAGTAGGCACAGGTGTGGGCCTTGTAGGCGCGGGCGTGGGCCTCGTAGGCGCAAGAGCGGGCCTCATAGGCGCATGTGCGGCCCTTGCAGGTGCAAGCACGGGCCTCGCAGGCGCATGTGTGGGCCTCGTAGGCAAAAGCGTGGGCCTCGCAGGTGCAAGAGGGGATCTCATAGGTACTGGCGGGAGCCTTGTCGGTGCAGATGCGGGCCTCGTAGGTGGAGGCGCGGGCCTCGTATGTGTAGGCACGGGCCTCGTAGGCATAGGCGTGCGCCTCTTAGGCGTAGGCACGGGCCTCATAGGCGTAGGCACGCGCCTCGTAGGCACAAGCACAGGCCTCAAAGGTGCACAGGCGAGCCTCATAGGCATATTCATTGACCACATAAGCGTAGGCGCATGCCTTGTAGGCACAGGCAGGGACCTGGTAGTCGCAGGCGCGGGCCTTGAAGCACAGGCACAAGCCTCGTAGGCGCATGTTTGGGCCTGGTAAGTGCAGGAGCGAGCCTTGAAGGTGGATTCGNCCTTGTCGGTGCAGATGCGGGCCTCGTAGGCACAAGCACAGGCCTCAAAGGTGCACAGGCGAGCCTCATAGGCATATTCATTGACCACATAAGCGTAGGCGCATGCCTTGTAGGCACAGGCAGGGACCTGGTAGTCGCAGGCGCGGGCCTTGAAGCACAGGCACAAGCCTCGTAGGCGCATGTTTGGGCCTGGTAAGTGCAGGAGCGAGCCTTGAAGGTGGATTCGCGGGTATCTTAGGCACCAGTGTGGGCCTCGTAGGCTGAGGCGCAGGCCTCATAGTCATAGGCATGGGCCACGTAGGCCCAGGCGTGGGCCTTGAAGGGACAGGCGTGGGCCTTGTAGGAGTAGGCACGAGCTTCGTAGGCGCAAGTGTGCATCTCATAGGCACTTGCGTGGGCCTCTTTGGTGCAGGAGCACACCTTGTAAGCCCAAGCCTGGGCCCTACAAGCGTAGGAGGGGGCCTCATATGCGCAAGTGTGGGCTTTGTAGGCGTAGTCACGGGCCTCGTAGGCGTGCAGGGGCAAAATAGACATAGGTGCGGACCTTGTAGGCACACGTGCAGGTCCTGTACATGAAGGCGCATGCCTCCTAGGCAGAGGCTCATCCCTTTTAGGTCAAGACGTGTGCCTCGTAGGCGAAGGTGTGCCTTGTAGGCACAGGTGCATGCCTTTTAGGAAAAGGCACAAGCCTCCTAGGCAAAGGTGTGCCTTGTAGGCGTAGGTGTGGGCCTCCTAGACGCAGGCGTGGGCCTCTTAGTCACAGGCATAGGCCTCGTAGACGTAGGCACAGGCCTCGTAGGCGTATGTGCCGACCTCGAAGGCGTAGTCACTGGCGTGTTAGGCACAAGCGCGAGCCTTGTAGGTACAGGCTTGGCTCTTATAGGTGCAGGCGCGGACCTCGCAGGCGCAGGCCCGGGCCTCATAGGCGTAGGCGCAGGCCTCGTAGGCACAGGAGCAAGCCTCAAAGGCGAAGGCCCGGGCCTTGTATGTGCAAGCGCGGGCCTCGTACGTGCAGGTACGGGCCTCATAGTCACATGCATAGGCCTTGTAGGCGTAGACGCGGGCTTTGTAAGCGCAGGCATGGGCCTTGTAGGTGAAGGCGCGGGCCTCATAGGCGCAGGCACGGGCTTTGTAGGCATAGGCACATGCCTTGTAGGCGGAGGCACGCACATTGTAGGTGCAAGAGCAGGTCTCAAAGATGTCGGCAGAAGCCTCGTAGGCGTAGGCACGGGCCACGTAGGCATAAGCGCAAGCCTCGTAGGTGCAGGCGGGGACCTCGTAGTCGCACACGCTCGCCTCAAAGGCATAGGTACGGGCCACGTAAGCGCATGTGTGGGCCTCATAGGTTCAGGCGTGGGCCTCGTAGGCGCAGGCGTGGGCGGCGTAGGCCCAGCCGTGGGCCTTGAAGGGGCAGGCGCGGGCCTTGTATGTGCGAGCGTGGACCTTGTAGGCGCAAGTGTGTGCCTTATAAGCGCTTGCGCGGGCCTTGTTAGCCCAGGTGCGGGCCTTGTAGGCATAGGTGCGGGCCTTATAGGCACAGACGTGGGCCTCGTAGGTGTAGTAGAGGGCCTCCTTAGTGCGCGCGAGCCTCATAGGTACAGGCGTGGGCTATGTAGGAACAGGTGCAAGCCTCATACGCGCAGGCATAGGCGTCCTAGGCGCAGGCGCGCGCCTTTTAGGCGAAGGCGCAAGTCTCGTAGGCTCGTACGCAAAGGCTTGCCTTGTAGGTGCAGGCACAGGCCTCCTAGACGTAGGTGTGGCCCTCGTACTTGCAGGGGTGGGCCTCTTAGTCGCAGGCGCAGGCCTCGTACACGTAGGCGCTGGCCTCGTAGGCGCAGGTGGCAGCCTCGTAGGAGCAGTCTCGGGCCTCTTAGGCACAAGGGCGGGCTTAGTAGGTGCATGTTTGAGCCTCGTAGGTATAGGCGCGGGCCTCCTAGGCGCAGGTGCACGCCTCGTAGGTGGAGGCGCGGGCCTCATAGGCACATGAGTGGGCCTCATATGCGCATGCGTGGGCCTCATAGACGTGAGCGCATGCCTTGTACGTTCAGGTGCCGACCTTGTAGGCACAAGCACGGGCCTCATAGGCACAGGCACGGGCCTCGTTGGCACAGACGATGGCCACGAAGGCGCAGGCGCATGCCTGGAAGGCGCAGGCACGGGCCTTGTACTCGTAGGCACAGGCGTGGGCCTTGTAGGCAAAGACACGGGCATCGAAGGGGTAGACGCGGGCCTTGTACGTCAAGGCAAGGACCTTATAGGCGCAGGCGCGTGCATCGTAGGCGCAAGCGTGGGCCTCATAGGGCTCAAGTGCAGGCCTCGTAGGCGCAGGGGCGGACCTTGTAGGCACGGGCGCGGGCCTTGTAGGCGTAGGCGTGGGCCTCGTAGGCGCAGGTTGGGGCCTCATAGGCGCAGATGCGGACCTCGTTTAGCTCGTACAAGGACTTGCATAGCCTGCACATCTTGCCCAGTGCGTCTACTCCCTCTGGCACCTCCATGAGCATGCCATCTAAGAAAACAGTTTTTGCGTCCATTTGGTATAACTCCATGTCCTGGGTAGCTGCCACTGCAAGGATCGCCCCGATGCTTTTGAATTTGGCAACAGGGGCGATGTTGTAGTGCTTGTCCTTGCGTTGTGCAAACCCCTTCACCACTTAGAGTTGATGACCTTGGCGTCTTTTGCCCTGTCCACGAGCTCCCAAGTGTCGCTCTCAACAATAGATGCCAGATCTGACTTGATAGTTGCGTCCCAACTCTGTGCTTCAGGCCATGAACATGCCTATTGCACGGCTTTCGGCTCTACTGCGACTGCCATCATGCGCCGGACCCTACCGATCCAGTCATCCGTTGCTGTGTTGTACCATTTTGCCGTATTCCGTTGCCTTTGGCTGCGTCGTAGTAACTTTGGTGATGCTGAGTGATGGTCTTGGTGCCACTCCTTGACAACACCGTTCACGTCCTCGGTCTCCTCTGTTTCAGCTGCTGTGTCCTACGTCCCGCCGGCACCTGTGTGTGCACCGTCGCCCTGCTGTGCCCTAGCACCATCGCACTCCAAAGTCGCAACGTCAACATCGGCATCTGCCAGCTTCTCCTCATGGGTGAGGAGCTGGAACCACTCCCCATGCTTCGGAGAGTCCACCACGTCGATGTTGTTACTGCCGCTGCTTTTGGTCTGCTGCCCGTTGAACTCAACATCACAGCTGCTAAAGGCCTCCCTCTTTCTCACGTCGTAGAGTCATTCCGCTTTTTGCGCATTCTCGTGGCCAAGGAAGAGACACGACTTGGTGCGCGGGTCCAGTTTTCCGTCGCACTGTTGTGCTGCCTGCAGCATCGCGTGCGCCTTGCACCAGAAGACCTTCAGGTATGCCGTACTCGGCTAATGCCTGCTCCATACCTCTTGCGACATCTTCCAACCGTTCTTAACCTTCAGCACCACCGTCGGGGTCAGGTTGATGGTGTAGCTTGCCGTATGCACCGCTTCCGTCCAGAAGCTCAACGGCAATCCCGCGTCCACAAGAATCGTTCGCACCATATTCAGAAACATCTGGTTTTCCCCCTCCACCACGCCATTAGATTGTGGTGAGTAGGGAGTCGTGTGCTCCCACTTGATTCCATGCTGCTTTAGCCACCCACTGCGGCCCACGTACTCTTTACCGTTGTTGCTGCGTAGCGCTCTGACCTTGCGGCCGGTGTTCCTCTCCACCACGGCAACATACTGCTTCAGCCGGTCCAACAACATGCCTTTCTGCTGCATGAAACGCATATAGAGTTTTTTTGTTGCAGTCATCAATGAAGGTGACAAAGTATCGCATACATCCTTTTGACGGTGTTTTGGAACAGTTCACATACGTCGTTGTGCACGATCTCCGGCAGGTCGTGGTCGCCACCCATGTTCTCATTGAATAGCTTATGCCTCACCTTGCCCAAAATGCAAATCTCACAATTTTTGTGCACTACTGCATCTACTGCCGCGTCTATTGTACCAGTGATGTTGAGGACATCGACCATGTCACGATTTGCCATCACCTTCATGACTGCGGACGTCTAATGCCCTAGCCACCGGTGCCAGAGCTCCAAATCAGCTCCCCCTCCTTTTGCCAAGTTGACGGCACATTCTTGAGAATCTGCTGCATCTGCTACTATGGGGATCACCTTCGTCTCCACGATGTAGAGACCACCCTCGCACTTTGCCTCCAGCATGACTTAGTCACCGCCATCCATGTGCACCACTGCACCTTTCCTGTGGAAGAGCACCTCCTACCCCTTGTCAATCAAGCGACTAACAACTAGAATGTCAACCAGGCTGGGGACATGCCGCACATAACCGATGACACACAACATCTTCTTACCGTTCACCTCCATCTCCACCTCAACATCTCATTGGCCAGCCACCGGCTCGACTTTGTCGATGGCGACCACCATCGACACGGTAGACTTGGTGTAGTGGTCGAAACCCACCATCTCGACTTGGGTGTGCTCCTCAGCACTGGAATCCAGGCACTTCCTGTTGGCCCCTTCGAGGTTGTGGTTTTTATGCCATTGAGGAGCTCATTCTTGCATTTGGCATCCTTTTCGCCGGCCTTCACCTCCTCCGGGCACTCGCGGACTGAATGGCCCTCCTTGTCACACTTGCAACACGGACATTTCTTGACGCCCTTCTTACCACCACCCTTTCCGTTGCCTCCCTTTCCGCCGCTTCCACGACCATGCATTTTGGTGACCAGGGCCAATGAGGAGGTCCAGGCCTCGCCGCCATTATGATGTTGTACCTCGTTGCTGATGTACTCAACGACTGCGCCATCGGTGAGTTTTTCCTCTGTCCATCCTCCAAAAATGGTAATGAGGGAGCTCTAACTGTCAGGTAGACCCATGAGTTGTGCCATCGCCTGCAGTTGAAAGTAAAATTCCCACCCCACATCATTGCTTTCCGAGGCGAGAAATTTAATCTGATGCATGGCGGCAAGGATGTCCTTGTCCTTCTTGATCCTCACCGTTAGAAACAGCTTTATTGTGAAGATCTGGTTCGTGAGTAAAGTGGACTGGTGGATGGTTCAAAGCCTTTTCTGTGCCTCAGCTGCCGATGTGCAGCCTTGGAAGTAGCCCCATTGAGTCTCGGTAGATGACAGCAAGAGCATGAGCTCCTCCGTAATTTTCTTTGCGAAGGCCTGCTTCTCCTTGTCTATCGCTTTCTTATCGTTGAGAATCTTCATGCCCTTGATCAGTTCAAATAGCCTCATGTGTGCTAGGTGGATCTCGAAATTCCACCTCTGCAATATGAAAATCTATTAAGCAATCTCAAGATTTGGGGGATGTGATGACAAAATCCAAGAGGCCCAACAACTAAAAAAACCAAAATGGTTCAGATTGGGTTGCAAATACACTAAACGATATTTTTTTTGTGTGATATGGCCTCGGTGATATATATCGACTTGAAAATCACAAGAGTTATATACATCAAGACAAACTCTATATTCTACGTACCACAAGTGTTGCTTCAAAGCGGTACCTTGTAAACTCGTCGCAACAATACAAAATGAGCCGAGAACACAAAAAATACCGTCTATGAAAAATGAATCCCAATCACACATGGTACACATGTGATGGTGGAAATATCCTTTCAAGTGCCGGTTTCACAAAAGACACAAGTACCATTAATATTTGAAATAAGAAAAAAAATGCCTCACATGTCTTCTTGTCATGAATATTGAATACACCATTGAAACTAGTACAAACCACAATGGTTACACAGTCGTGCATTCTGATCCGGTTGCTGATCGTACCAATTACGTAATTCAGATTACACTCCTGATGTAAGTACTTATGGCAGTATTGGTGCAAGTGCCAACCACATCAGTGGAACGAATGTCAATTGCACAAGTGACATGGTGGTCGAATGCACTATTGAAACAAGTGCAGATTCTACAAAGAACATGGATATCAATTTGCATACTCTGGTGAGTGCTAAAAGCAATGTGGATATTAGATATGAATGCATGATTTGTGATTGATGACATCACTTCTCATGTGAGTATTGGTTGCACAACACATGACAGCACAATTGTGCATGTCAAAGGTGTAGATTGACAGATGACATGAGGAGTGCTCATTGCCAAGACGAATGAATGTGAATGCAATGTTAGAAATATTACTGTATTTCAACAATAAAAACGCTACTAAAGAAGCATGATTTTGCATGGAATTTCATGCTTACCTGCCACTTCACCCCACCAAGAAAATCATGCGGTCAATGCTCAATTGTGGTCTTGTATGCAAGTGTTCTGATGACATCACTTGAACAGCCAGGAGTTCATTACATGATGCTGAAGAAACTCTTGATAATTTTGATGATGCTTTCGTATTCAAAAGCCTGGAGGACATTGATGGAGGACAGTGATGTTTGTGCTCAGATGTATTCGAATTTGATGTGATAGCATGGGCGAGTGTCCAAGTGGGAAAATGGGAGATGTTTTTGGACACCTGTTGTGTCAATCAAAATGCTCATTCTTTGTGGACCGATTTGCATAGATTCCATAAACACATAACTTTTTGTTGCGTCCCTGAAAAGAGCAAGACTGTCAAAGTACTTCCAACAGAGAGTGTGGATCATGAGAATAGTTGATTGGTTCCGCCTGTACATAATCAATATATGTCACACATGCTAAGCTGGCCGTGCACAAGGTATTTCAATATGCACAACATGCATGATGGACCGAACATGACCCAAGCCTGAATGTCTTCATCACCAGCTTGAGTGTGGGGTTTTGAGTACAAAGTGCTTGACGTGAGGAGAAAGAAGATGTGTCCGCTAGTAAAAATTGAGGGTTTTAGCAACCACATCACCAACATAATGTTCAATATGTTCCAAAACTATAATTCTGGACTGAGATTTCCATCTTTACAACCTATGGAGGCATGTTGTGTATGCAAACATATATTGGTCACTTTGCAAGTGTTACATGACATTCACTTTACACGCGCATGATTGGAAGAAGTAATTTGTTTGTGCATGTTGAAATATTTGATCAGAAATCACATTGGTTACCGTTCTACATCCGTAAGAAGAATACAAGTCGTTCGATAGGTGCATGCCATTTTTCAAAAATGATTCATGTTCATTGTCATTGCGTTGTTATGCTCAGATCAAATGTGACCACTTGATGACTGGGTATGTGGTCAATCTACGCCATGAAAATACCATAAGAACACATAATCTCGATGTCGTCACCTTGATTTTGGTCGTTGAGACTAAATGAGACGACTCATACATGGGCTCATACTTGTAGAGTCCTAGAAGGTTTTTTAAGAGGACAAGACATGCCTTTTGAGTTTAAATAATTTTGAGTCTTCCATGTACTATTGTACACAGTAGTCTGGCAGATATAGCCATCAAGCCAATTTTTGCCATAACAAAAGTGACAAGTGTAAGATGGAATCTTACAGAAGTGTGAACATTATTGGCAAACCTTATTGGCTCTTTATTCATTTGCAAGCGATACGGGTTGTGGTATCCCACCGGTACAACCAACAAAACGATACATCATTTTGTATCAATATTTGCCTTCAATGGGTACTTCTTTATATCTCCCATAGGGTTTTCTTTGGGTGGGATAATGAATATGCGAATGAGGAGCAAGGATTCATCTATGTTTCATTTTATACTTGAGACACGGTGGGTGAAGAAGACACGTGATGCTAGTTATCAAAAACTTGAATACTTGAATGCTGGACATGGAATGAACTTGGCAAAAGCTTTTAACATATTCACTCTACAAGTGAACATGTTGTGGTCATGAAAAGAAAAGAGTGCCTGAACCAATTCCAGTGATACGAAGGCTTCCTTCCATTTTATGAAAGCCTCACTTTGGTGAATCATGAGTAATTTCCACTTGCACTATCTGATGTCCAAGAAACTACGGCAGTCTCATCCTTCCCCACAACTACAATGGCATGGCCCTGAAGTTACTGTTGATTATTATGACTATGAGGACGACTTCTCAACCTGACAGAATATTTGCACCTACATCTTGATGGTCTGACTGATCACATCACGATTCAAATTCAACGTTGGATCCAACCAAGAAAGCGAAGTGTGTGATAAACAACTGTTCATGTAAAAGAATTGTTTGGGGTCCTCATGGTTAGCATTCCTTACCGGAATTTGTGGAATAGTTTAACAAATCTTGTGAATTCAGAAATGATGACACAGTAAACCTTTGATTTTCATTGTGCCATCAATGAATGATATGAGCGGGTTCCAATCATTCAAAGAAATGGCATGGCAATATTCGTGCCATATAGATCCACAAATATGGCCCACTACTTATTTTCTTTGAACAAAAAGATATCTGACAAGTGTCATAGATGAAGCTCCACTAGCTACCTCTGGGTGGCTTGGAAAGTTAATGGGGGTTTCCACAAAGGTGAGCTTTCACCTACAACTAGAAACCTCGCTTGAATATGGTGTAGTTGAACCATGCTCCATTGACCCAGAAGGTTATGGTGAGGTGCATGAATTCCCTTTCTTTTGGGAGTGGATCAATTTGTGTACATTTCCAAACACAACTATCGCCTCTTGCATGTCACTGATATGGCATCCACAGTCAAAGGTTTATGAAGTGCCTCATTCAGGAGCTATACACTTTCAAATGCCTTGGCATAGGAATTGAAATTTCAGAAATTCCAGCCCATTGATGTGGTTGATGCGTGACAAGTGTCATGCAAACCAGTAGTGGAGCCTCATGACTTGAGTGGGATGAACGAGGACTACGGATAAATATTCCACATGCACCGGGATAAGCAACCCCTAGCATAGCAGTTTTTGCCTAGTAGTCCAAGGGCTCCGTCTAGTCCATCAACATGATTACTCTAGTTGAGGACGTAAGTAATATCTGGATGATAATCATAACTAATTTATGCAACTTTGTAAATGATCCTCAAAACATGTTCTTGGAGTGGGTGTTTGTAAATGACATTGTTTTAGATGTGTATGTGTTATGGCCATTTGGCAAGGATGTGGAAGAAATATCCCCCACAACAAGGCTTCATGGCTAAAGCAATAGCACATCTAGGCATGCCAACTGCATGATGGGATTTAATCAGTAACTATTAGTTCCATTGATAAAATCACTCGATGTGATCTGTAAATGTTCAAGTGGAAGGTGTTCATCATGGTTCGCATGACGGTGCGTGATTGGCATTTATGGTGTCCATAAATGTTGTCCATAAATGGATTGGAAATGTTCAACCTTAACATTTATGGACACCATAAATTCCAATTAACATGCCAACTACCATGGACATGATACCGGAAAGGTGTTCATCATGGTTCGCATGACGCTGCGTGAACGCTAGCTGCGCTTGCTAGTTGCCTTGACAGGCATTGGATCATTTGTCGAGTCGGAGTCTTGCATGGCTGTATCCACTACCCCGGCAGTTGGGGACGGTGTTGTAGACCAGACCAGGCGGATCGAGTCACCTCATCAGCAGCGGCTGAGTTCAGCCCTCGCGTGTTCATCCGTTGGTGACCCTTCTGATTACATTGACGATGAGAGCGGCAGTACCTGCACGGACGGCAATTTCACATGCTTCGTGGACTCACACGACTCTACCTTCTCCTTCTCTTTGGACACACGAGTGATCATCCCTCCTTTTCTGAAGGAGACAAGCTGCGGTTGGGATGTGACACCTTCAGTTGCATCCATTTTTCTAGCATCTCAGCACGTTGTGAGTTTGGTTGATCCCCAGAAGGATGCAAGAGCACCGGCTCCATCTTCTTCAGCAGTAGAGACGCAGATGGAGTTTTACTCGCGAGTTCTACGGTCCACACATGCAACATTCAATGAGGCAGAGTTGGTCCTACGCGAGGCAGACATGGGCCACCTTCGCATGTCTGAGGCAGATTACGCTGATTTACAGGAGCATGTAGAGATGGCAGTGCAGGAGCGACTGTCAGTGCATAGGGACAGCACTCCTATCGACATGAGCTATCCACCATCAGGACCTCCCACACTCATCACTTGGGAGGATCATGTACCAACTCCGTGTGTGATGTCATATGGAGACACTACCATAGGAGATGTGAGCATGCCCTCAGTTCCCGTTATCCTTGTTCGTGAAAACTCCATCATTGCTCGTCTTTCTACTCCTGCTTCCATCACGCACCTTCATCCACCTGCTTCAGTTGCTCCATCCTCATCTTCGTCCACGTGTGGTGGTCCGGTTAGTCGTTCCCTTCCTCCTCCTCTTGTGACGGTACACCCTTGTGCTTCAGTGTGCTCTATCCCGCCTCGGATGCCAGCTCCGCCACTTCATCCACGCTTGAGTGCAGCTTGCCCATTCCCTTTCCTCCGGCGTACATGGATGCATCGCGATAGAGCAGAGAGAGGAGAGACTGTGAGTTGGGACCCTTGGCAGTGACACTTGGATTGGTACACTCTAGGTGATGCAAGGGTGACGTGAGGAGCCATAGCCAGAGACACCACTTCGTCTTTGAGGGTGGGAGAAAACTCGTAAGTGACAGGGGGAGCTGTCTGTGCGTGATGGAGAGACCACATGTTTTATCACCTAGGATCTGTTATTTTTCAGCTACGATATTAGTATCTCCATCGAGGACATTGGTGCCTGGTTCATCTGTCCATGGGGAGGGTTGTGTGGACCTCGACCTGACGCGATGTCATGGGAGATGCATGGCGAGGGGTCCATGCTCTGCCATGAGCATACTACAGTAGCCGGCGTGTGGCCCATGCGATGTGCCTGTATAGTTGCATGTGATTGGATGTGATTGCATGTGGATGGTAGCACTCTGTTGGTCAAGACCGAGACGCTTAGTGGGTTGTACCAGTGTCACGAGGAGACCGTGTGATCGTGTGTCTTGGCCATACTGTGTGTGGCATGTGCATGCGAGAAGGATTACTCATAGTGGTCGAGACCCGGAAACATGGTGGGTTGCACCCGTGTTAGGAGGAGATCCCCCTATGATCATGTGTGTTGGTTGATGATGCTACTCTGGCTGGCATACAGACAGCTGTTGGATTGCTCATATGGGTCAAGACCCGGGCACTCGTACCGCCAGCGTCTCGAGGAGACCCTCTTGTCGTCTGACTTTTGTACGATGTGCATGAATTCTCAGATGGTTGAGACCTGGACACTTTGTAGGATGTTCCGGCGTCGTGAGGAGACCTTGTGACCTTCATTATGCTCCATAGGGACATGGGGCCTAGCCTCCATGCTTGGATGGACAACATATGTGTGTGTGTGTGTGAGTGCTTGACTGGTGCTGACCGTGGTTTTGCATACGATGTTGTGCCGTGCCTTGGCTCACTTGTTCTGGCGTTGAAGGCCATGTCAGACAGGGGCAGTGTTGGCCTGTGTGGCTTCCACCCGTCACGAGCGAAGCCAATGGATTACCCATATACCCCACGTTGGTGGTATAGGGTAGAGGAGAGCGTGACGACACGACGGGCCTCCGCAGTGTCCTGAGACTTCTCTAGCACCTACGACAGCGACGGCGAGTCACGGTCGATGCGTTCCGGTAGCCTGGTTGGCTTGTCGGGAGCTAGGAGACTATTCTCGGTGGATTGAGACCTGTGCACCCGGTGGGCTGTACCGGTGCGATGAGGAGACCTGATGGCTGCACTAGTGCTTCCGATGTTCGGAAAGCCATTTGTGATGTCTGGACGCTGATTCCGAGTTTTTCTAGCACTGCTAGTATTCTTGGTGGTTGAGACCCGGGCACTCGACAACTATTCTGGTGCCTCAAGGAGACCACCTTTGTTGTTCACATGGTTTGTGCGGCGTGCTCTCCTTGCTGACTCGTTTCGGTTCAGCAGGGGTGACGGGGCCCGATGCGGCTAGCTGTCGAAACCCCTACATAAGCATGCTAGGGGCTCATTTGTAAACTTCCTCTTGTTCTCCATATTCTACGCTCCAGACTTAGCCAAATTCTTGCCATTTTGCGATGCACTCACACTCAGAGCTCATGTTCGTGTTTGCATGGGCCTCCATGCCCTAATTAATATTAACTAGGGTCCGTGATAGCATCTGGTCCTGTCGCCTCATGCAACAGCTGCACTAAGGCTCGACGTTTGAGATTGATTACATCTCGGAATTTTGGAAATCTTGAAATCTCAAAATCTCAAATTTATTTTGCGCTTCGAGACAAGATCAAGATTTTCTTGAAATAATTCAAGACGAGATCGAGATTTGCGGCAACACAAAAAAAATTAGATGAGATTAATCTCGTCTCGTCTCGTCTCGAACTCGGGCACATGGGAATACGACCTAAGAAGGTATGCTGCCACATGTGAATTTCAGGACTTATGGGATTCACACGTGGCCAGAGTATCTTGAGGCATGATGCGCACCAGACATCCCACTCGAATGCCAGATGTCACATAAAATCGTCGCGTCAAGTTTCGCAACGCAGTGATTCAAGCCAATATGGAACCGCCAGGTCTAGTGCGTCGCGGTGAACCTGTGTATGGAATGTTCTTTGCAAGGAGATGAACAATCTTCTACATGGAAATTGTTTCATTACGTAATCTCCATAAGTGATCTACCCTAAAACTAGATATCCATAGTTTCCACGTGTATGTATGTATGTATGTATAATGTCATTTAAGCATGTGAAAATTGTAGTGTACATTAGAAATTCGAGACTGAAAAAATCTCGTCATTCAACTTCGAGACCGAGATGAGAATGACATTTCAGCATGGAGTATAGTTCGAGATTGAGATTGGTGCAAAATAATCCGTTGTCCATGGTTTTGGTCGATAGATCAACGCTGTCCATAGTCGAAAACGACATGACAGCGGTGCCCGTGTTTTTGAATGTCCGACCGAAAACAGAATTCGACTTCGCTCTCGAGGTCGGCTGTCGCCGACTTCGAGAGCGAAATCGGCGACTTCTGACACCGGCCTCACCGATGTCAAAATTCACCATGTTGCGAGTTTTGGAGTTCGCAACTGCGAACTCCAAAACTCGCGATAGGGTGTGTCGCATCTTGCAACCCCCCCCATATTCAACAAACCCCCTAGTGACACTGGGGGGTTTGGGTATTATTCTTTTACTTGCCCGAGCATCTGCTGGGCCCCGCGGTAGCGGGGTTCGGCAAATTCCCTTTCTTCTATCACACGTGCGCCGCATCTCGCAAACACTCCAAACCTTTTACAAACCCCCTAGTTTAAATTGGGGGTTTGGGTTTATTTTTTACTTGCCCGGGCATCTGTCAGGCCCCGCGGTAGCGGGGCCCGGCAGATTCCCTTTCTTCTATCACACGTGTGCCGCATCTCGCAAACCCCCCCAAAAACAAACAAACCCCCTAAATTGGGGGGTTTGGGAATTATTTTTTTACTTGCCCGGGCATCTGCCGGGCCCCGCGGTAGCAGGGCCCAGCAGATTCCCTTTCTTCTGTCACACGTGTGCCGCATGTTGCACCCCCCCCCCCATAACACCCAAACCCCCTAGTTACACTCGGGGGTTTGGGTATGATTTTTTTTCTTGCCCGAGCATCTGCCGGGCCCCGCGGTAGCGGGGCCCGGCAGATGCCCATCGTGCGCCACATCCTACAAACCACCGCAAACCTACGAAAAACCCCCTAGTTTAAATGGGAGGTTTGGCGGGGTCATCGCGAGCTCGCAGGGAGGTTTCGCAGCGAAACCCCTCCTGCGAGCTCGCGACGACGGGCGAAGTTCGACTTCGCCCTCAAAGTCAAAATCCATGTCGAATATGTTAAATACATGAAATATATTACAGCCGTGCCCATTTTCGCTCGAAAAGCAAAAAACATGGGCATCGCTGTCATGTCAGTTTCGACTATGGACAGCGCTGATAAATCGACTGCAACTATGGACATATAACAACTACGTCCATTGAGATTTTCTCAATCTCGAACTTCGAAATGGAGAATCTCATTCTTAGTCTCGAAATGCTCGAGATGAGATCGAGTTTCTTGCTCAATTTCGAAACACCAGCCCATCCGCTGCATCACCATCCGTTGCAACAATGAGAGCATGCGCCGTTTAGCACATCATGATGGCATGTGTCACATGCGCACAAAGCACATCAACATTGAGCATCACTTTCTATGCTAGCATAATTCATTTGGCAATGTCTCTGTCGTGGGTGTCGACACGCGTCAGCAACGTGCAAACTTCCTCACCAAAGGGCTGTGTAATGGCAAGTTCAAGTTTGCGGTGTGCAATGACGGGGTTCTTGTGTATGCTCTTGCTACTACCTGATGCGTACCCGGCTCTTTCTCCCTCCTCTGTTCGTCAGTTGTTCTTGCGTGACCTTATCTCGTGCCCCTTGCACTGCGATGTCGTTACCATCGTTTTGTGACCCTTGCTCGCTAGTGGTGACTCGTGTCTGTGGGTCATGTGGGAGTGTTGGTGTGCGAGTCACAGTGACCTCTGGACTTGTGGTTTGGCTCGCCGGTATGCCGGGACACTCGACGGGTACTTTGACAATGTCAGCACGAGCCGGCACGCCCCCGCGTGCTCCCCAAGGATTTCTCAGTAGCCACCTTCAGGGGTCCACTTTCTCAGTGGCAATATCCTTGCACGATCATGATCCAGTTGCGTGGAGATTCTGTTTCTGCACCTGGTGCTTCTTTGGGTTTGTCATTCGGACAACCGAGGAACTTGTATGCCTGTCAAGTTCCCTCTTACTCTTCTTTTGGAGCTTACAGCAGGGTTAGTCTATTTTTTGATAAGTTGGTTGGACTTACGCACCAAGTTGCATGGAGGTGGGTGAGACTAGACATATACACTTGTCTATTGTTTCCTAGCTTAACTTCTATGATTTTCAAGTGTATCTTCACCATCTATCCACCCTTTGAAGCACCGCTTGTCCCGCTGTGTTCTGTACAACGTACCCTCTCACATTGAACGTTGCTCTGGGGGTTTCTCCATTCCCTCGTTGATGACTGTGGTCTTGCCAATTGGGATGTTTTAGCGGTCACCGGACATTAAATGAGATCGGTTTGCTCCTTTCCTTTTGTCCGGGAGCTCGTGAGTGGTAATGGCAAGTGCGTTGTGCATAAAGGCAACACTACCAGGTCCCTTTGCCCATCTCTGATGACGTCCTCACACCTGCAGATTCTGTTAGGTACAAATGTTGTACGATCATCCTTTCAAGAGAGGGAGATGAGAGGGAGATGTGGGGTCCTTGCTCCCAGAGATCTCCTGGTAACTTGATATTCACATCCAGCTGCAGTTTTCACACCCACTCCCAAGAACAAGCTTTCCCTTTCACAATTGAGTGGCAAGCGCTGCTCAGTCTGTGTGCAACAGGCCACGCATGTCAGTTCAAGTGCGTGAGGCAGGAGAAGAGAAGGAAAAGGAAAACATTCTACATGATGGCTAGTTGAAAATTGTCCATTCATCCCTGAAAACAAAAATGCAATCCACTTTCACTCAATTTTGGACCTCCAACAACCCATTCAGCAAGTCATCCCATCGTCAGCATACCAGATCTGTAGGACTGTCTACCAGACACTTGGAAAGCACAGATACATCGCAAAGAAATCCATCAAAGGCACAAGTTCCGAAATCCCCCCTCCCACCAATCCTCCTCCCCCCATGACCCTCCACCCTCCCCCTCCC
>SZWC01002192.1:191626-216729 GCA_023375785.1 Penium margaritaceum
CACCCCCCTCCCAGTCCCCGCCTGCTGCCCCGCCCCGTCCCCTGCCAGAGCCACAGACGCGAGCGGGAACGAGGCCCTCCCCGCGGGCGAGGCTGCGCCAGTCCCACACGTATTCGGCCGCGCTGGTGAGGAAGCGAGACACAAGGCCGTTACCAAGCACCGTGAGCAGGATGCGGAAGCCACGCTGGCCCAGCTTGTGAAGCGCCGTGGCAAAGTCCACGTCCGACGATATCAGCAAGATGGCCGCCGGCGGCGAGGCGGACAGAGAGTTGGCTACTGGGGCTGTTGCTGCTGCGGCAGCGGCAGCGGCAGCGAAGGGGTTGGCTGCGGCGGCGGCGGCAGCGGCGGCGGCGTGGTCGAGCGCGAAAAGGAACATGTCCGCAAGGATGGCTTTGTCCGCGGCGTCTTTGCGGCCGTTTGGCACGTCGTGCAGGTTCACACCTGTGCGCTGCAGCCCCTCCCGGATGCGCCGCGGCAGCAGCCCAAAGTCAGCGTACGCCGAAAACACTGCAGTGGAGGAAAATGAGCAGGAGGATTACCCCAGTCAACAGGATGGGGCAAGGGGAAGAGGGGAAAAAGGGTGGGGGGGGGGGGGGGGGAGTCATGAATCGTCACGCCAACCATGGCTGCACAGACATGGCAGGAGGTGGAACAGTTCTGCACCTGAATGCCCGGCTGCCGCACAGCCACAGCTGTGTACTTGCCTGAGAGCCACGCCATCTGCCACAGACACAACGACTCGAACGACGCACACACAGCTAGCTGCATTGAGCCCACAAGGGCACCAAAGTGGTACGAGTGCAATGCGGCCGTCATGCAAGCAACTGCCGTCGTCACGACGTGTCGCTGACAAACCAAGGCAGCCCAGTGACCTCACCTGTGAGTGGGCATCCGGCGGTGGCCGTGTGCGTGCGCAGCGCCCGCCGGATGTTCATCGCCACGTCATCCGCAGACACGTCGCACGGCAGACAGCAGTTCTCAATGTCCCAAAACACCGCGAGGGGCACTGGCGCAGTAGCACCAGCAGCAGAAGTGGCGGCGGAAGTGACAGCAGACGCAGCAGCGGCAGCTGCGGCAGAAGCAGCAGCTGCAGCGGCAGCTGCCACAGCAGCAGGGGGAGCAAGGGTGTGGACAGAGAGGCCCCTTGCTGCGACAGCTGGTAGATGCTCTGTCCCCGAGCTGTTGAAAGAGGAGGCGGACGACGGCGACGCTCGGATCTCCCCCGACTCCGAGTCGCTGTCGGCCATCATGGCCGTGAAATGCCTGGCAGGCCCTCTCCCACCCCCCAGCATCCCACAGGAGCACCGTGACGTCATGTAGATGGGCTGTGAGGTCACGCGCGATCTCACCAATCCCACTTGGAAGGCCCTTCCGCAGTGTGGGCTCCCTGCTTTCTTGGGTGCAGGTTCAGAGGCAGCAGGTGCCAAGAGCGCAACGTCCTCCATCATCCTCTTTTGTCTCTTTCTCCCGACAAGTTGCTTCACAGGGAACTTATGAGAGGAAGGATCAGCAGCAGTCTATTTTGTACAGAATGTACCTAAAAGGGTTGTGAACCCGAACTACTATTCTATGTCTTCACGTCCGCATGCTGTGGACCCAAGTGGTGTATTCTGTAGAAGAAGCTCGTGCAGAAGAGGTTTTCGCGCGTCAAAGCAGTGCGCGTCAGGGTGAGGGTGAGTGTGAGGGTGAAGGTGAGGGTGCCAGAGCAAGGTAGAGACGCGGCAGTCGTGCGAGCAGCCACTGCAGGAGTTGCGAGAGCCATGGCACGCTGACGGAGCTGATGGGTGCCTGCCTACGGCTGTGGCTGTTTGGCCGCGATATGGGCGTCACGTGTTCAGCCCTCCTGAACCTCCGCTGCCTCCCACGCCTTCTGCTGCTGTGCTACGTGGCCAGGAGAGAGAGCAGCCGTCGCCATGGCACGAAGGGTTCAACAGCCTCTGCTGCTTGAGAGAACGACAGCCAGCCAGCTGCAGGGACGAGCGGGTGACAAGAAGTTGGCGACGCAACGTCCTCCGTTTACTCCTCCTTGCTTCCTGCGTGGTAGTGCTGGTCGAGTTGCGGTCGGCGAACTGAACGACTAATCCTTTTCCACGCACTGCTCTTTCAACTCGGCAGGCGCTCGCTGGCCCTCACCATGCTGCTGGTGCTGCGGCCTCGGGGGTCGTTCCTGAACGCCCAGCCCTTCTTGGCACAGCACGCTGGCGATGCTGCTGCTGCGGCAACGAGTCGCACACGCTACGCACGCGCACGTTGAACCACGCCGATTCAGCCCCACCACAAACCCATAGCACACTAACGCACTGTCACCACGTACTCAGCCCCTTCAGTCCCCTACCTCCAGTCTACTGAGTCGAGGGAAGGGGGGCTCACACCGAGACCCCAACCGGCTAGCAGGCGAACCAAGGAAACGGGGCGCCTGTGCGATCTTAAAATTGCCGACTCGCAAGAATGCCTAGGAAAAGACAGCAAGAATATTCTGCTCCGGAAAAAAATGTCGCTTGCAAGCTGATACATGAGAGGGCAAACTCCTAGACTACCCTTCAAAAGCGAATATGGAATCAAATCACATGAATAAAAAACTACTCCCTGGAACTAAAAAAAACCAACGGACGCTAGCTATATACCAGACTATTCTGCAACAAGCACTTATACCTCATAGCCCCTCAGCTTTGTATTCAATATACAATGCAAACACCTCCTGATTCCAAAAGTATTACATTTGAGACTCCCTTCTCAATCATTTACATACAAAACATTGAATTTGCTCTTTCTTCCTATTCCTCCTTTCATTAAAAGGTAAAAAAAGGATACAACGAAAAATTAGGAAATTCAAGATCTATATTTAAAATAATTATTTTTGGATTACAGTGATAATTATGCTAGATTTAAGCTTCAATATGACGTAGTCTGTTATTAATTCGACGCATTCTATAAGTGATGGATTTTTTTGTGGTTTACTAAGAATATTCCCATGGCAGAATTTCCACTCTACAGGCCAGTCTATCACTGGTTTCTAGTCCAAGAGGTCGTGTTCACGACCTAGACATGTACATTTGCAGCAACATCGTGGTGGAGACCTCGGCCAACTAGCTGAGGTTGGTGTCCACCATTGGAAAACTTGGCAACTACCTCAAATGAGACAGTGTGGGGCATGATATCCCTACGAGGTTGCCATCCAACATTGTACACGTAGTAAGAGGGTTGACAAGCGCATGCACGACATCATACAAGAACAACTGCATCAGCAACGGTCGCGAGCGTTGGGACCACTACCTAGGATGTAGTAATGTGGACCATTCGGACGACTACAATTGAGACTGATGGGACCACCACCTATGGTACAAGCCAAATCAGTTATATAAAAGGAGGTCGGTAGCTGCCACTACAATAACTTAGCATTCTAGACAACCTCAGTGATAGCTTCCATCACCACCCTATAAGTCAACCTTCTAACTTGGTGCTCAGATCCAGATCAAGCAAAATTTTACCTTTGTTGACCTAGTGCGCGTAGGAGCTCTACCACCTTGCCTTGGAGGCACCTTGAAGGTCTATCAACCTACAAGACATGCCAAGACCCTTACCATAAGGCCAAGAGCCTGGCAAGTCGTAGTGCCTAGCTTGGTGTAGGAAGAGATTTGGAGCACGTTACTATATGTAGATCATAGTGAGACTTGTACTTAACATCTTTATATTTGCACTTGCATTTTTCAATATATAGTCTATTTTCCCCCCAAAAAAATGCCTTTCTTCCTTTTGCTTTCCCCCTTCTTTACACTTCGTACAAGTCTAGCTAAGTATGTCAAGGTCTGGGTATGATAGGAAGGCCTACTCAGCCAGTCATATGGTCATGCAAAAAACAAACATGGTATCAAAGCAGTCTCGTGCTTTTAGCTAGCGCAAAAACAGCAGCAACATGGTGCATATTTGGTTGGGATACTCTCCACCACTATTGTATAGGAGAATTTTAATAGCAAGGTTGATGCATCTGCCTCATATTTCAACTTGCACATTCCTTAAGCATTGAGGTTCTCATGAGTGACATGGAGCCAAAAAAACCCAAGGGTGGGTTCTCATAAGCATGAAAATTAGTTTATATTGCATGGTTTGCGCATGGGTCATGAGCAAGGACGCAACGTTGCAGATCATTCATAATGTCGAAGTAGCAAAGGCTTAACACTTGGCAAGAAAAGTGTAGTGGATGGCGCAATATGATGCATTGATATGTCAAGATGTGGAGCACAAGAGAGGCATTGAGGCATCAAATTGGAACCCAAGAGCTCCTTTGATAGCAAGAGTAGCTCACTCATGATTCTCCAACATCACACACATAACAGATGTGGTAGTCAAATGCTTCTTTTCATTTAACGGTGCAGAATGCTCATCTTTAGCAATAGTAGTGGAGGCTTAAGTAAAATCTACCTTTATATCTACAATAATAGCACTAGCAAAACATGCAGCAACGGATAATGCAACAACAACAAAAGTAACCAATGCAATGTCAACAACTCTCGCACGCATCATCAATACAGCTCCCTCAAAGTGTTCCTTAGCTTGTCGT
Organism: Penium margaritaceum; assembly: GCA_023375785.1. Classification (NCBI taxonomy): domain Eukaryota; kingdom Viridiplantae; phylum Streptophyta; class Zygnematophyceae; order Desmidiales; family Peniaceae; genus Penium; species Penium margaritaceum. The sequence continues at coordinate 196,185 of SZWC01002192.1, forward strand.
GTAGTCAGCCATCCCTCTATAGGTGCAACATAAAGCATCTACAAATGAAGGAGTTCTTTAATAGTTTGTAGCACAAACCGAAGGTGTGCCATTCATAAGACCTATGTGAGAATTTAAGTAGGCTAAACTGGCACCCAAACCACAAGCCTATGTTGCCTAGCATATGACATCAGTAGAAGTGCCACTTATTCAATGGCATCTACCCATGCCCATACAACAGATCTCAGTGCAATCCCTAATGGTAATAGCGGCAAGAACGTCATCTCTATGCATGGATAGTACAGTGCCCATAGTTGTAGCATCCTTATAGGTGCAAAAAATCAAAGTGGATAAATTTGATGGTGAGATCTTCCCCCAATAGGCTGACACGTTCAAGCAAGTTGCCTAGATTCACTACCTATAGGAATTCTACAACGAGCACCATTCACCTCCACCACTTGGATTGCCACCACAAGCAGTGTCGGAATTCACGTACTTCACCAAAGCTACATACATGGTTTTACATAATCAATTCAGTCCTCGAATTAAAAAAAACAATCAAGATGTTAGAGAACTTGGCTGAACCTGTCCATCATGCCTTTTCCTACCTACTACGGACCTACACGTTGAGATATTCCACCTTCAAGTCCCACCTCTTGACCAAGCTATCCCACATCAGCCTCAGTAACTTTGACAACATAGACGACTAACTCAACAAAAGCTATGTCTTTCTATGATCAGCTGACTATAATGGATTTTGCAATATTAAGGCCTGAATTTGTGGCCTTCCTCCTCAATGTCTTAACAAGATCCTTGGAGAAGGTAAAGGTATTTACTAAAGTTCAAGAAAGAGGCTAAGCTGACAAAGGTTTACATTTATAAGAATCTAACCACGGAGCAATGCAATTGTAAGCTTATCAATGAGAAAGGAAACCTGCTTTAAAACAAACCTTTTTCAGCGATAGCTACCGGCCACGTCAATGCAACTCAAATATCATGGAAGAGTCAGCCAAGGATGAATCATTCCACTCATCTTCTTGATCTGCTCTAAACAAAAGTACCAAAAACTTTAGCAATTATGATCATGTCCTATAGTGGAATGCTACGATTATAATAAGATTAGCTATATACAAAGAAAATATAAAAAAGGATTTCAAATGAGAAGGAGGCAAGGAGGAAGAAGGGTTACAAGGGGAAGAAGCCATGAGGTAAAGTAAAATAGAAGAAAGATCATGGAGACAAGGAGAAGGAATCCAAAAACATTAAGAAGGAAAACAATGAGGTAACAAGGACATTGAATAATCAACATCCATGTTTTAGATCTAAAATGTAGAGAGAAACGACCTTATTTTCTCACCATATGTGTGGTACCTTGATAGCGGGTGCACATCACAAATCACATTTGACAGGACTTATCTCCAAGACTTCCAATCTAGCACCAAGAGGTTTCTCACTATCGTTAACAACCAACAAGTGCGAGTATTGGACAAAGGCAAAGTGGCAGTTACAAGGTACAACAGAGATTAGGTGAAGTTAGGAGATGTTCTCTACATCCTTAAGATCAAAATCAACCTTCTTTCAATAGGACATTAGATGAAGAAGTGTGCTCACATTATGATCACAGGTGACAATATCATCCTAGGGATCCATGAGGGGGATATCTTTAATGAAGGGCTTCTCCTTCCACCCGCATGATTCAGCTTGAATTAAGCCTACTTACCTCAGCAACTCAAGAGGCTTGATTCGTTCCTACTATTCTACACCAATATACTGGTACAAACATGTTCATGTGGCACAACGCACAAGAAAATTGGCCACATGAGAAATCAACTAGTCAAGACCATGAATAGGTAATAGCAAGTTCATGGAAATGAAACTAGAAATAATCACAAAAAATGCATAGTAGAACCTTAAAAACATTGTGTAAGGGCAAAGCTATGATGACAAGTGTTTCTTCCCACCAGGAAATAGAGTTATTGTTAATCGCCTAACTTTTATACACTCCCTAACCTATGTATACTACTCCTCTCATATATTCATTTCCTAAAAGTTTATATACGTGTCAAATCAATGTCTTTGTGAACAAATTCAACTTTATATTCAGAGGGGGGGTATAAAATCTGTAAGCGTGATACCTACACATTAATACTACAAAAGTTTCAAAATGAAGTCCGTTGGTTTTTTCTTGCCTAGTTTCGTCCTCCACATTCGTGAAGGACATTTCTGTTCATCATAGTATTGTCCAAAAAGATCATGCAGTGGATACACCATTCTTACAAACACAGATGGTCATGCGGTGACTTTGGATATTTTTCGTTAGTCCCACTTCCGAGATTCCCTCGAAGTCAACTCCCCCCCGAGTGTATTTGGTTTATATATCAGGTAGTGTATCTTGGAGATCCGGAGAAATGTGCACTAATGTATTTTTTCATCTCGCCAGACCCTCCCCCCCCAATTCACCACGAGTGTATATGGGGTTGTGTAACGAGGAGTGTATCGTGAAGCACCACAAATATGTACACTAGTGGATTTATACACTTGTGAATTACAGGCGCTCCCCACAAGATACAGTGCCCAATGCACCATTGCAATCCATTTTCGAGTTCGGTGGAGGGAAGGAGGGGGGAGGGGGGACGCCCCCCCCCCCCAAAACTGAGAATTGTATGTGGATAGTCTATTGGTAAGTGTATCTAGAGGATTTTGTCACAAATACACTTGTGTATATCTTTTGAAGTGCACTATTCTCAATCGAGCATGTCGATCGGCGTAAAGCGACGACACCCGGAAATAGTAGAAAAGACAGCTTTCACTCGCACATTGGCCACAAAGAGAACAACGATCAAACCCCTTCCCCCCCAAAACAGAATGGAGTGTATTGGGGGAGTGTATTGGGGAGTGTATCATAATTCGCTCCTAAATGTACACAAGTGCATTTATACACTTGTGTATTCATTCGGTGCCCCTCCACATATACTCCCCAGTACACTCCCCCAATATACTTTGAGAAGAGGGGGGGGGGACGACAAGTCCCCCCCCCCGAGTGTATTGGGGGTGTGTATTGGGACATAAATGAGGAATCGCTCGCAAATGTACACAAGTGAATTTGTACACTTGTGTATTCGTTCGGAACCCCTTTAGATACACTATCCAATACACTCCCCCAATACGCTTTAAGTAGGGAGGTGGACGACGAGTCCCCCCCTTCCCCTCTCGAAAACAAAAAAGTGTATCTGGAGAGTATATAGGAAGGTGTATCTAGTAGACAGCCGTATAAATACAGATGTGTATACAACTTCCAATACACGAAGCCTAATCTAAGCCGTAGATTGGAGTCATCTGACGGACAACGATAGCCACATGTTGTTAGGGCTGGAGCATAACCATTAAATTCTATTCGCATTTTCCCAACCAAGTAACCAAGCCCCGTCTAGAGGTCTCCCCCCCAATGTATTGGGGGTGTGTATTGGGCTATGTATGAGGAATCTGCTAAAAAATGTACATAAGTGAATTTGTGCACTAGTGTATTGTTTCGAACCCTCTTCGAATACAAAACCCAATACACTATATCCATTTTGATTGCGGGGGGGATAGGGTATCGATGATCCCCACTCTCCAAATTTTGGATTTGAACTAGATGGATTCTCGCTCATTACAGCCAATAGACATCCAATAGACAAACATTTCTTCTTTTCTATAATCATCCATTTTTTGCAAACGTCATGGATTGCTAAAATCCGACGGTGCTCGGGTTGCGAACTAAGAACCACATCGTAATCCAATTTTCCTTGACACATTGTGATGACAAAATTAGTGTGCCCCAATGAGTACCCCCATACACTATGAGTGTATTGTGGGAGTGTATCGAGTAGTGTATCGCAAGTACTCACAACGATGTACACAAGTGAATCAACTCACATGTGTATTTAATCGCCCCCATTCCTGATACACTTCATAATACATCCTCAATACAAATTCGAGCTACTAAAGGGGGAGGGGGTCGAGCATCGACAAATACAAATCGTGACAACTATGTAGAATTCTGCTCGATACCTATAGAAATGTTGTCGATTGGGAGATGGTAGAAAGTAGTACGAATCAGCGTGAGTGAATTATAACAATAACATGAGCTTGACTTAAAGCACACAATAGGTGCACAATTGTCAAAGCATGTGCTTTTGTGTTTTTTGACAATTGTTTGTAAAGAGACGACTAAAAACAAAAGAAATTGCATCCATTTCTCCATGAATTTCTAAGAAACTCTTTTGTTCATGTACACAGAACTAGTAGTGAACATAATTGTAACCATTAATTTCCAGGAAATGTTAACAATGGACTAGGTTATATTTCTAGAAGTATCCTCACCATATGTTTCAGTGTTTTACACACATTATGAAGTTTTTGAATTTGGGGTGATTGGGCATAAATGAGGACATATGACGTTTATAAAAGCCCAAACTGGTCCACACAGATATTTGTGGACCACTACTAATGACCATAATGAACTCAGACAATCGATACTTCCTCCTCCTAATTGATGACGCAACATTCTTCACCTTGTGTTGTGCCCTCAAGATAAGAGATGAGGAATGTACATTCTTTTCCACGTGGCTAATCATGGTAAAGAAGTAGATAACCAAGAAGCTATAGGTTGTACGTTTTAACTGTACTGGAGAATTTGTAAGCTCCAATTCCATGTGTTACCTTCAAGAAATGGGTATTTTCTAGTACGTTTTTAGTGCTCTACACACTGATGTAGAAAGGCTTTGTAAAATGTATAACACACACCATACAAGAGACACTAAATTAAATACTCCTTAGCACTCAGCTAAAGAATGGCAATTGGCTGTATGCTCTTAAGAAAGCCATGTGGATGCACAATCACATACCACACATTGTCGTGCTATATGTGACATCATTCACGTCTTGACATGGGTACAAGTCAGAGATCAAAGTGATGCAAACATTTGGCTTAATGACACTTGTAAATGTGCTAAAAGAGCAAAGAAAGAAGCTAGAAAACAAGACATTAGGAGAGCTATTCATTGGCTAAGCCTCAAACATGAAAGATGGGACTTCTTTCAAATATACTCACAATGCACTCTTGTCCATCGTGATGCCATTCTCTTTGAGAACGTCACACGTGCATTTTCTGAGGACAATTGTTTAATAACACCTCAACTAGTATGACTTCTATGTCGAACCAGAAGTGGAAGAAGATTCAATATTAGACCCAACTTGACTCACCCTGACGGATTAGGATGAGGTGCATGCGCATGTGTATGCCCCTCGGCACGCACCACATTGAACGCCCCAACTTAAATGATAATTTTGCTCATGTATGACATGATGAAGTTCAGGTGGAACCTTTAAAGAATAGTTCGTGGGTGGAAAGCAAGGTATAAGTGCCAATTGCTATAGGTGTGGGGCATTTCAAGTGCCTCCTATAGTAGCAGGTGGAGCGAGAAAGAGGGGTGATGAAGGTTAGCACAACTTTAATATTATGACATGCTCAATCTACAAAATAAACTTGGTTTCAAACCAAGTGAATAATATCCCACTAAGGCCCAAATCACTTAAAGAAGGTCTAAGTGTAGAACATGAAACAGAGTGGAAAGCATCTTTGGATGTGAATTCTCATAGAAAAATGGAATGAGGGACATGGAAACTCACTAAGACACCTTCAAAATCATGTCTCGATAGGGTTCAGTGGGTGTTTCGAATTAAGACAAAGGCGTGCGGCAACATTAACAAGTTCAAAGCATGTCTAATGGCATAATCATGCACGTCGGTGTAAGGTAAGGAAATTTTTAAGACTTACGTACCTGTGAGCCGCTACACAACAACACTCATCATGCTCGCCATTATCGTGGTTGAGGACTACAAGTTGAAGCTACTTCTTCCTGCATGAAGATATGAATACTTTGGTGTATATGAAACAAACAGAGGGGTATGATGATGAAGTGGAAGAGTCTACAAGTTTGTAAAGAGCCTCTATGGGCTCAAGCATAGTCCTCTCTTCTTGTACAAGTAAGAGTATAAAACCTCATTTTCAAGCCATCAGCGTATGAAGACTGACTCTTTCTACACAAACCTACTCCTGGTGCTCAACTTGACTGTTACACACTTGTGTACGCAGATGATATCCTCTTCATCAACCCAACTACTGAGTTCATCCAGTCAAAAGCTAGAAGGATGGCCGAAGAGGTGAAATCACCCTCATGCCATCCTTCAAATACTATCTTAGCATGAACATCAAGTGCAACCATGACTTATGCATTTTTAAGAAGAAACAAGAGATCTACTACACCAAAATCATACAATGCTTCAATGTGCCCAAGCCACAAAAAACTACACCTTCCACCCAGTTACAATTCACACGTCAAGGAGAAAGCGGGAGATGTGAAACACATTAGCACTGAATAGCTTGATCACTCATGATCTACCTTGTAGTATGATAAGGAGAACCTTTCACGCAAGAATGAAACTCTCTTAAATCAGGTGTGTAAAGAGCTCGACCATGCCCTTATTTACATGAAGATAACAAAGGACACAACAATGTGCTTTTGTAAATCTAAGAACTTGAAGCTGAAGTGATTCATTGACGCAGATTTTGAATGTTCAAATGGGGATTGATGCAGCACCACAGGCTTTATGTGCGTCCTATTTTGAGACAATATCTAATTGTCCATTAAGCGACTGAACATTATCAAGTTGACCTCTGTCTAAGGTGAGTATGTCGTAGCAAAATATGTAATAGAGGAGGACAACTTCTTGTAAAGCCTTCTTGACAACATCCAATTTCAGTAAGAAAGTCCCACTAAAATATATGTCGACAACAAGTCTGCAATTGAATTTGCCCATTCTACAAAGTTTGAAGAAATGATAAAACACATTGACATCTCCGGACATTGAATCCAGTCAAAGGTCCTTGACGAAACAATGAACCTCGTGCATGTGCTTGGTTTGGAGCAAGGAGTCGGCTTTCTGAGAAGGCAAAGGCGTAGGCATTCTAGAAGATATATTTAACAAATGTTTCATGTAATGTAGACTCACCTTAAGCGCAATCCTGTAGTAGCAAGGAAAAGGGAACAAATTTATTGGCTTCCAAAGGTAAAAAATGTGACACACCATGATGATTGACACAATAATGTTATTCATGTTACATGACATACACATATCCGCCAATGCACTAGTAAGGGGAAGTGCAACTGTCAAGTAGGACAAACACACTCAAGCTCCAATGGACACTTCCACTCTTTAGATAGATCAAGTTAAATCATCATCTCCTCACAATGAGGTCACAAGTCCAACCTTGTATTGGGAGCAAGCACCATGTAATAGATTCTACAACGAATGGGCATTGAACCTAAAGATTTGTAAAAAATATGAGTGTGTGGTGCACTAGCGACATCTCCCAAAAATCTTGTAAAAGTGGAGGTTCAGAACCATTTGTGCGAAAGGGATTAGCTCCCTACTAAAGAATCATGTGTGTAGCAGCATCAAATTCAAAATAAAAAACAAGTAGCAACACGTGGAAAATATTATGTGAATGAATTTCAGCGGTTTCATTGAAAACGTTTTCACAGAATTTAATTTAAGATGTCACTGCTGCAAGCAATCTTCTAATGTTTTAGCAACATCAACAATACTTCACTGCTCCATCTTGCAAGGATTTTGCAAATCAAACAATGGATGGCTCTTTCAGAATGCGGCTTCAATCTCCTAGCTCATAATTGCTTACTCTTGTAAGGAACTACTCGCTCCTGAAGAGAATGCATTGAGCACATTGGAACCCACGGTACTCAGATGCAAAATCTATGAATTTTCTTTCCCTCTAAGTGAAGCGTGAAGAAAAGGCAACAATGCGGTACAAAGAGTGGCATAGCCAACTATCAAGGCATAGTAAAAAGACAATGGACCCAAGCTGACAATTGGCACAATTGTAAGCACACTCACCGTGACGGTGAAACACAATGTGTAATTGACCTCAAGTTGGATATTATAGAGCTCATCAAAGCCCACAACGGTCATGAAGTTTTCACAACTAGTGGAAGCGATGAAAAATAGTGTAGTAGCGTAAAAATCAAGAAAAAATGTAGTTGTGCAGAGAATGAAGCGAGTAGCCAACTCCTCTACTGTAGCATAATCACTTCCGACAAGCAAATATTCTTCCATGACTACAGTGCCATCTAATATTAAAAATTAAAAAATAACCTGCTTGCATTTCTTTAGAATTTACATGTAGTGCCAAATACAAAAGGGGAGATACATGATTTTAAAAAGGTTTAGCAACAATCTCTCCAAGGAACAAACTCTCGAGTAACAAATACACTACTAAGGAGGAGACAATGGTGGGAGGCCATCTCCAAAAACCCATTAAGCTTTAGCAAAAGAAAGAAAATTGCAACAATGCTTGAAAATCCGACCAATTGAGACATTAGTGTGTGATAATGGCCTTCTCCACTCCACCTCAAAGTGAGTATAAGGGAAAACACTATCTTTTCGCTATCATCCTTCTTGTGCCAACTCGCCTCCGTCTATTCCAATGGAGGACATCATCATGGGAATTTCCTAAAAAAGGCATGTTCTTAAAAGAGCAATAGACAACAACCTTGGACAGCTATGTCATAATTCTGTTCTCCAAGTAGAAACCTACAAGCATGGAGATACCCAACCTTGTAGCACCAGAAGAGGAGAGCCTCGGAATTGACAAGACACATGATAAAAATGCATGAGTACAACTCGGAGGTGCTCCAAGACTCCAGGTTTTTCACGAACCAAACCACACACACGAACAAGCACACAGGGACACCTAGAAAAATATCACTAAGAACCTGAAAGCCTGAATCAAGGAGGAGCCATTTTTCCTTTCTCTATTCAATTGTTGAACTTCATCCCAGATCATTAAAACTCTGGCAAAGAACCATACATCTCATTCAACCAAGACTCATGGAAAACAAAGAAATCATCTTCACTTTTGATAATGTTTTGGGAGAAATGCACACATTACGAATGCAACTATCAAGGGGGATTGATATAGTACACCTTAATTGTGCTAAATTTTCACCTTTGTGTGGTGTAGTCCGTTCATGATTCAGAGCATTTTACAACCAGTGACTGATTTTTTATGGTTTACAAGGAGTATCTCATGGGAAAATTCCCATTATACAAGTCATTTTATTAATTGTTTCTAGTCTAAGGAGTCATGTTCACGACCTCAACATGCACATTTGGAGCTACATTGTTGTGGAGTCATCGGCCACCTAGTGGAGGTCAGCGTCCAACATTGGAAGGCTTGGGAACTCCCTCAAAAGAGGCAGTGTGGGGTAAAACAACTTCACGAGGTTGCCATCCAAAATTGTCCATTAAACAACGACGTTGCCTAGAATATGCATGACTTCAACAAGAATAATTGCATCAGCAATGAGACCATTGGGACCATTGTCTTTGAAGTAGTACTAGGGATCATTGGGACTGGTAAAGTTGGGACAGGTAGGACTATAACTTGTGATAAAAGCTGGAGCAATAGTAAAAAAGGAGGCCTGTAATTGCCACAAAAATAACCCAACATTACAGACAACCTTAGTGAGAGCTACCGTCACCACCCTTACAAGTTAGCCTTTTCACTTGGTGCTAAGATCTTGATGTGTCTAGAGTTCTCCCCTCTCAACCTAGTGAGCCCGGCAACGTTTCTAGCTTGACTAGGAGGCGCCCTCTCATCCTAAAGGTCTTTCATCCTGCACAACACATTAAGACACTTGCCACAAGGTTGGGAGCCTTAGTAATTTGTTTCACCCCGCTTGGGACAAATATAGTCAGAGCACATTAGTGTAGACAGATTGTTGTGAGAATTTTACTTGGTACATATGTACTTGCACTTCTTTTTTTCTTCATAAGAGAGTCAAGTTTCCCCCCAAAAAAACATTTACTCCTTCAGGGTTGTCACATTATTTAGTTTGTTCAAGTCTAGCTGAGCACGTCAATGTCGTGGCACGATAGCAAGGCCTACCAAGCCATTACTTTGGTCATGTAATAAATTAATAATTTTAAGCGCAATGAATAGAAAATTCAAACTAAAGGCCAATGTGTCTAGATTACTATACATTTATTTTAAAAAGTCTTCATTTATAGCACCACTCATAAGTTAAACCATATAAGGATTTCAAAAAGAGGATCAATCATAAGAATCACAGTGCATTCATAATGACAAGGAAAACATCATCATTAATATGTTGTTAGATTAACATTAAAAATTTTAAGTTTTTCAAAAATGATCACTTTTACATAAATAATTCAATAAATTGGATTACTATCCATGCTTAAGATATCATGCATTTCAATTTTCAAACTCATGCACTTTGTTTTACCTTAGGGAAAAATTGCTATAGTAGTCGTGTTTAAACTATACTTTGACCTCATATGATGTAATGGCAAGCATCAAAATATCAATTTCATCATGGAGACACATGTCATAGATATGTTGAGTTATTCCCCTTACATTCAGAGTATAACTTCTATAATTGCAAATCGTGTAGGATGAAAGTAAGGTTAAGCTAAGGCGATCAAGTTCATGAAAAAACCACAAATGAAAGTAGCATTGTTTCATAAAATGAAGAATAAAATGACATTAGCGTAAGTCCATGTATGGTACACATGCCAACCAGAAGACTTGTCCCATTTTAATGACGCCAATTTCCTAAAACGACTCATGGACCAACCAATTGCTATTTTTCATCAAGAAAACAATTGTGTTACTGTCAATATCTTAATGTTTAACCTGCATATAGTAGAATAATTAGATTTTTGACTTGTTAAAAATAATCGTCTGAATGAATTTATTTTTTTGCATTGTTATCCTTGTCGAAGGGATTTGGTGGGTAGATATTGATACCAAAAATGACCAAGTACCATAAACATGAGAATGGTGAATAAGAATTTATCATTTATGGAAGAAAAAAATCTTAAAAGATTTCCCAGAAATAAGAATGATGAAGCCAACCAAGAAAAAGGGGTTGTGGAGCTTGCTCTCAAGCTACACAACCTAGGTCTTTGAAATTTCCTACCACTTGTGGCAATTTACGAAATTGACATATATTCAATCTATATTTTTTAATACAAAATCTCAAAACCAGGGGCGAGACCACTATTTGAATCATTGCCGCCTTTTCTTGAATAATCATGTCGAGACCAGGGCATTTAGCATAGGTCACTATCTAGGATAGGCTCCACACGTGAATTATTTGATTCATTGCCGGCTTTTCTTTAATAATCATGCCAAAACCAGGGCATTTAGCATAGGTCACTGCCTAGGACAGGCCGAGTAAATTTGCATGGAGGAATTGCCTAAAAATGCACATGACATAAATCTCACCTTTCCCGAAGTGTGATGGGTTTTTTTCTCTTTGAAAAACGTTAAGGCTACACCTTGGAAATGTTTGTATGATGTGAAATTATAATTTTACACATTTTTTACCTCATAAAGCTTATATAAAAATTAAGAATCGCTTTCTTCCATTATTTCTATATGTATTTTGTTCATTTTATTAAATTCCTCATGAAATCGTTTTAACAAAAATTTATTCAAAATGTTTTCCTATTTTACCTTTCTAATGCGAGTCTCCTTCCATTTCTTCCATTAAAACATTCACAGTAAGTCATGTAATTGTTTTTACTATATATTTTAAAATATTAATCTATGCATGAGTAATTGAAACTACACAATTTCAAAAAAATGTAATATTTTGTTTCATAAAATTGTTTGATGACAAAATTCTATTTTCATCGACTTAGGATGAGACCATGAATGCAAGGTTAAAACATGTCAATTTGAAGTTTTGGTTTGGTTTTTCATCATTTATTATTTGTTTTATTCGAAAAGGAATTTCTAGATGATAAATATAGGCACCACATATCCTGATAAATGAAATGGTTTTTTCTTGAGCAATCCAAGCTGTTTTTTCCTTTATAAATTCATCTTGCGCCTCTTGAATTTCAAGTTACCTTAAACGTGGCATGATTATTCCCACATGAACATAAGACAGTCTGGAAGGCGTCTTTGACAACTACGCTGGGAGAGAAAGATTTTTTTTGTCTAAATATGTTTTGTTTCTTGTTTCTTGTGACCGTTAAGGTAAGGAGTGAGAAAGTTTTATTGAATCTAGCACAAACATGGTTCTTTCTCAAGCATGTATGTGCTTGGATGGGATCGTTTGTTCCTTTCTTTCGCCGATATCTCTAAAGCGGTATGCCGAGGTCATGGCGGGCTTTTTTTTGTGTGGCTTAGACAACCTTAGAGGTGAGGGAACCTATGCTACACCCTTGAGGTCTTAAAAAAGATCCCTCTGGCGAAAGCTTTCATTCGAAAGACTCTGCTTTATGTGACAAGTCACACCAGTTTAGGTACCCACGTAAGACCAAAATCTTGTGTGGGTGATGTGGGAGTCCCACCCACTAACCCTCACCCCTAAGGGTACCTTCACCACGGGTCGTAACCCTATGGCCTGGGGGATCAAAGCTAGTTTTTGCACTCGACTTTAAAGTACCCGTCCCCACGAGATGGTAGTTTTGTTGAACTAGATGTTTTTAAGCGATGGGTGTATGGCAAGATTGTGTGGGTGTAATGTTTTTTCAACATTACAGGAGTGTGACAGGCGGGTGAGTTGTTGTGTTATGTTGTCTATTCCTTTGTTGTCACTTTTCTGGTGTAGGCGCAGGATATGGAGATTAATTTTTTCTTCAAAGAGTTTGATGATTGTTCTCACTAGCAGGGTTGTAGGGTTTTGCAGTGCTTTCTTGGTTCCAAGAGAGATTTGACATCTGTAAGCCGACATTTCACTGAAAGTTCTTGCTTGCAGTGTTTGCCACCATTGAAAGAGCGTATGTTGGTTGTGGAAGATAAAGGAAGTATGTAAGATACGTCCGCAGATTGAATGGGATTTGTTGTTGTAATTTGACCGATATATGCTAGATTTTTGGGCATTGTTCGAACGCATGTGAAATGGTTTCTCCGAGAGTGTTAGTACCGAGGTCATGGCGGGTGCATGGCGTTCGTCGCACGCATCCTGCATTGCGAGCCTTCGTGCGCCGCAAGTATGCCCACGCGCTGGAGAGCGCAGCGTAAACCCCGACGACAAGCCTGAACCCTGTCCACGAGGGCAGTCACTAACCTCCCAACGCAGTATGGCCCGGAAGATCCAAGTAAGAGAGAGGATGTATCCTGCAACTCACTAAGTTCAGTCAGAAATTATTTTCGATCTCACCACCATGAATAAATGATTTTACATATCATAATATGTTCACTTTATACTTGAATTATTTTAAAGTATCATACATACCTTTCATGTAATACCCCTGATTGGGACATTTGGCTATGGTTCATGTGGAAGACATGATGGGTAAATAAAATGGACGAGGGAACTCACTAGAGGTGTCCACACTCATTCGATTGCAAACGGGGCAAGTTGTTCGCCATTTAGCTCCGTGCAAAGTTTTCCTCATAACGTGGGTTTCTCCTAATCAACATTTGTTTTCAATCGACACAATCCATGCCTTCCTCATGGCTCTTGGTTTTCCATTCACCACCATTTCATTATTGGTGATTTCCGAGTGTCCTTTTCCAAGTATTATGGATGCCTAATGTTGGATATTAAGGCCACTACAACTCTTGTAATTGGAATGTTATCATAACACATTGAATGGCAAATTTCTAGCTAGTATGGTGCCTCGAGGTTGTACTCGACCTCAGCAGTTAGTCGCTTGACCGTTAGCTAGTGTCATGTGACTTGCACAAGGTCCATAGTAATTATTAGAGCGTTCAATCGGTTCTCTTCATTTAACTTCATTCGAAGGGTGCAAGGCCATCCTTACATTGATCCGAGGACCGTAGCGAACCGCGAGTACTCTTCATAACTCAGATGTGAACATTCTATCTTTGTCAATTTTATGGTGCGAGAGACTCCAGGTATTCAAATAAGAATGTATGCAACTAACCTTGTTATTGTCCCCAATCTGGTGTTGGTTTTATCCAAGAGAAAATGTGCCATGTCGTGCTTACCACATGGATTACGTCAAACCCATCCAACATGGTGGGAAAACCTTATCGAACATCCATGGAGAAATCCTACCAAGGTTCACATGGTTTTGGTACATGTTGAAACAAACTCGGGGAATTATTTCATATCGAACGGAACTATAGCTCAATGTCACATATTTTGCACAGTTATGGAACTTCACCATCATGATCTGTGGGCTGTATGATCTTGTGATTTTCTTTATCTTCTTGTCTTAATCGAATATTCTAGTTTTATTAGTGTCGTGGCACTTCTCTAGTGGCATGCTTTAAATATATTCCCTTCTTTATATGAGGAATTCACAAAACAATAATCGTGGCAAGTATGGGGCCTTTGACCATGTGTTAGCTTTGTCCTAGTCGTCATTTTTCTCATAGCCATGTGCAAACAATTTGCTTGATGTAAGGGCCTTGCTTGATCCACTGAGCCCTGATCACTGCCATTAACTTTGCAAGTAGAACAAGAACACGTTTACCAGGCCAGTACATATTCTACTGGTCAAAGTTAGAGCCAAAGAGGTCCACCCACTGCATTTGTTACATTTCAAGAACCGGCCAAGTCTTTGGCTATTTCAAAGTGTGGTGGTGGTGTAAATGACACCACCAATATTTCAAGAAGCACCGGCACGTATTGAACGCATGCAGGACCACGAGTATTTTTATTTCACAAGACGTGTATTTTCTGATTGGGCCCCTCCAATTTAAGCACCACATGTATGTTGCATTATTCTCCACTCTTGTTTACTTGTACTAAAACTTGAATCCCTCCATCGGACACATCAGTGTCCTTGATAAATCCAATTCACTTATTGTAAGGCTGTTGTCAAGATGACAGTGTTTTCCTCCGCGTTTCACTTTCTAGACTTCTTAGTACTAATGAAGATTTGTCCTCCCACTATAAATATTACGCTTCACACAAATTAGTAGTAGTTGCAGAATCCCAAAACTAAGCTTATGTTGTGATCACTTCTTCGTGTCAGCCTACAAAATACTATCAGCACCTTTTTAGTCCATTGTAATCGAAGTATTTCCCGTGGTGTTGCCAAATCAAACGGCATGCTTAAGACATGAACTTTGTTGACCTCCAAAAGCATCTAGAACTCCTTAAACATGTCGGTATTACTCGTCTACGATGTAGTCATATCGTAGACAAAGAGGGAGAAGATATTTGTGGCCATTATAATTAGGGTAGAAGTCACTTGTATCAACTTTTGATAAAAAATATAAACCGTGCGCACATTGCCACGTTGAGAATAACACAATGTCCTCAATATCATTGCTAACATTTAGTAATCAAGAAGCGGATATGTTATGTGGATGCTACATATCATGCAACTTTGACATCGCTTTGTTTCGTGTCAGCGCCACAAATGTGGAGTAGATAGTTTCACAATGATAAGGAAATATATTTATGAAACGTGTAAGGAGAGTTCAAGTCTCCCACTTTGTTGAAATGGTACATGGCAGGCCCGGGAGCCCTATAGATTACGAGGAATACGAATCTCACATTTCAATGCTTTAGAACTTTGTAAACTTCTCTCTTGCATATTCCGAAATCTTAAAGGGCAGCTCGACCTCAGGGCCCTGATTCTGTATGCGGCTCGACTACAAGGCCTTTTTCTCTAGTTTTCCAACCACGGGGCCCTGACGGCCAATCTGAACAACAAGGGAGCCCTGCCGCTCAATCTCAGCGACGACGGGGTCCTTTGGCTCATCCTACGTGCCAGATTCACAAGCGAAACCCGAAAGGCGAATCGAGGTGTCCATCGTCGGCCAGGCGCCTCCTCTGTACGTTCATTTGTTCGCACACCTGTTTTCACGATCGCAATGACCTTATAGCCATTGTTGGACATCGAGGTGGTTCTAGATGAAGTTCGAAGATCGGATGGATGTGTTTCTTCGAGTTTGTTCATGTTTTGTAGGTTTTCCGGTCAATGTTAGACGAGCTTTCAGAGTGCAACGCAGGACTGCCGATGAGTAGTGTCAACCAACATCTCTTAT
This sequence comes from Penium margaritaceum, assembly GCA_023375785.1. Taxonomy (NCBI): domain Eukaryota; kingdom Viridiplantae; phylum Streptophyta; class Zygnematophyceae; order Desmidiales; family Peniaceae; genus Penium; species Penium margaritaceum. Next base: position 212,233 of record SZWC01002192.1, read on the forward strand.
CACCCGGGCAGTCATTGCCCGGCCGCGGCACCGGCAATCTCTTATCGCGAAGCTAGAAAGCAGGCCCTCGCGTCGGTCGCCACCCAAGTGCGGGCCTCACTGCTGATTCCTAAAGAAAGCGGGTCCTCGCGTTGAGAGTCAGGCTGAACCCGGGCCCCATGGTCAATTTCTTCAATCTTAAAACACCTTTCAAACTTTTATTTTTGCCGATACCATAGAATGTGTACATGCATTCAACTTAACAGGTGCCTACGACATCAACCATGCATCATTTGCATTCTCACAATGGAAAACACACACTCGATTGTTTTGAAACTTCCCATCAGAGTAAAATGCTTTCCAAACCGTAAGTTTTCCGCTACCCTTACTTGAGGAAAGATTCTAATCAATCAACATAAAATGATTTTTATTGGTGAATTGACCATAAACCTGTTATTTTCATGGCATACTCTACAACGACAGTGGGCTGTTTTGCGACTGATTTTGTAACCAAAATGCCGGCCCTCATAAATGACTGGGAGGAGTGTGCATGAATGGTCGTGTGTGTAAGTTAAGCTGAGATGTGCACTGTGTCAAAATGGACATCGTCGCCATAGGCCATGATTTACACCCAACCTTTCAACTGATCCAATATTTTCCATGAGTTAGGTCAATAGAAAATAGGATCCTAGCGGACTATTAAGAGAGGAGGTGTGACGCAATGGATTTTACATCCGCACTCTTCTTCCTTCAAAATCTGGTCGAGAGATACTCTCCAAGCTAGACTTAAGCCTGTATATATCTACCCACACTCTAGCTCCTCAAAACATGATCCTTGATTCCCCAAAGTGCCTCGTAGATATTGAAATATCATTTACAACCATAGAATGGCGTGTACATTGAATTTCTCCTCCGTTGTTTGAGACCTCCCAGACTGTCCTTGTTTAGTAAGATTTGATTACTACGTAGTTCATTTTTCCAAACACTAAGACGCATTTCATGCATGAGTGCAAGCATGTGAACTCCTGTCATCCACAAGACTCTTAGGTCACGTTCATGCAAAATAAGCCACAATTATATGGTTATTGTGATCTTTGGCCATTACTAGAAAGAGTATGTCTCCACCTCACGTACAGAGGCCATTGTCAGAGTTGGCAAAATGGCATCCAGAGCTCGCTGGAGGATTTTTTTCCATCTTTGTCACCCTGGGGACAATCGACATCAACGACCTACGCAAGGAGACCCGATTTATTTCGAGTCGCTGGAGGTCCATTTTCGTATTACCTCTTCCTCTCATTATGGGATCTAAACAAGGGGAGTATTACCTCCAACTTGTGTGTTTGCACAAGTTTTCTGGTTTAAAAACCAAAAATTCATCCTAAACAAGCTCAAGTTTTGTCTTGTGGTCCAATGAGTGCAAAGATAAAATATAACCTTATCAACTTTGCTAGACATTTTTGTGCCCCTGGAGATTTCAGCCAACGATTCTTTTTGTCAAGTAGCACCTTATCCCCAATGTCATATGCATTTCATCACTATCAAGCCACTTGAAAATGACCCTTCCCCTCTTGGAACAAAGGGTCAATGTGCTTGACAAAGGCTTCAGCAGAAGGAACACATCCTTCCATACTCCCAATCTTCACCAATGAAGAGGACACTACTCGATACAAACCATTATTCAACATGAACAAAGTGAAATGCTTTGACTATTTTACCGAGTTGTTCAATGTAACCTTTATCGATGATAGGAAGTAGTCCCAATCATTCATGGTCGAGTCCACGTACATGTGGAGCATCTATTCTAGAGTGTGATTCATGCATTTTTTTGTTGTTGGTTTGATGGTGAAACGCCGCTGATATATTTGTCTCACTGTCAAATAACTCGTGTATCTTTTAATATAAATTACTAGCAGATATTCTATCTCGATTGAAGATAATGCACAATGGAAAACTGTGGTACTCTATCAAGATATTGAGGAATAGACGAGCGGTCTCTTCTGCGTTCACATCAGTGGTTATAAGAGTTGAACTTTTCATCTTTGTGAGAAGATCAACAAATACTAGTATTGTATCGTAGCCGTAAGCCATGTCCAAAAGACTAGTAATAAAGTCCATACTGACGTACTCCCATGGAATCCCAGAGATGATTGTTGGAGGAGTCTAGTAGACTTTTTGAAGCTAGCCTTTTTCTAAAGACATGGGTTGCATTTCATGAAATACTTCTAGACATGGACACTCCATCCTACCCGCCAATAGAGGTTGAAGAGTCCATGCCCAATATCTCAAGGTCCCACATGTCGTGCCACCAGCAGGTCGTAGAACCGGGAAGCAATTTTTTATTGGAGGTCTTCCTAGTTTGGCACATCGACTCGTTCTCAGTGCCATTAGATTCTTGTGACCACCAAAAACCTGTACTTGAAACCACCTAAACCACATAACGAGAGTCTTGAAACCAAGAATCCTCATAGTATTCCATCCCGATTATGTTTTGAGAAACCATTGTAATGAATAACATCTCGAGGGTGGTTTTCCTACAGGTATATGGGGCCTGGTGTTTGCATTACAACTGTCACAATAGCCACAAAAACACCACCAACCTTGTGGTTGATTTAATTTCTATAGGATGTCAGCTCACTGGATCCGCCAAGTTGATGCATCGTAGGCGATATTTCCATTTGAACAAGAATTGGCTGAGGTACCACACCGCACCTGTCGTCTCGACAGGTTTGGTTGTATTTGGAAGAAGAATATAATACTGTGGTCGGTCACGAACGTTACGCCTCCCTTAGTACCCTCGAGGTAACAATGCCACATCTTGAAAGTTTTTATTGCATCGAGGAGCTCTTGATCACCAGTCGTGAACCGCATCTTTGCAAGGATAAGATTCTGACTTTCATGCGCAACTTGGTGACCGTTCTGGATGAGGACAGCTCCAAGTCCTACTGTCAATGCATCACACCACACCACACACGCTTGTGATGGATCGGAAAGAGCTAAGATGGACGTTGTTAACACAAGTTCCTTGACTTTGAGAAGACTGTTCTTGTAGTTAGCTGCCATTCCCAATGCACATCAATTTCCTTGAGCCTGGTTAGTGGAGCTACCAATGTTGAACACCCTTGCATAACTTGTTGAAATTACTTCACAAGGTCGACAGAAGACCTAATCCATCCGTGCCAAGCCAATCTACAACAGTTTGGACATATTGTGGGTCGACATGGATGCCATCCTTGCCAACAATGTGTCCAAAGAATTATAGCATCTGGTAAACTTGCAATACTCACTTTTGCACAGAACTGCTATTCCCAATGTACTACAAAGATTTTACGTAGATGTGCTATGTGATATTCTATTGATTCGGAGAGAAAAGAACAACATATTCTAGGTAAAGAAAGACAAATAGACCGATTTTTTTGGCGAACGTTCGGCTCATTCTTCCTTGGAAGGTTGCCAGAGTGTTTGCTAGATTGTTGCACAAAACCTGGAACTCATTATGTCCCATGTGCGTCCAAAACACTGTTTTGGGCACATCATCTCCCGAGATGTGGATTTGATGATACTATCTAGACATTCAAGGAAGACAATAATCTTAACCCTTGGAGTTGGTCAAACAGGTCCTAAATCCACTGTAGGTGAAATTGATTTTTCATCGTACATTTTTTCCATGTCCAACAATCACTGTTTATTTTTTCCAAAAAGGATCGGTGTACCATACAACGAGCTACTCAACTCTATTCACCCTTTCACAAGGTACGATGTAATATGGTATTTGGTCCCTCACCTTTCTTCCAGACTAAGGCAATCGATGTTGCAGCATGTGTCATTTTGTGGAAGCCCACCCGGTGGATCTTGGAATACATCGTAGAAATGTGTCAGTAGATACTTGATCTCTTATGGCATGCTTGCCTTCACCTTTTCCTCCACTTTTTGTATCTGGGCCAAGAATTATTGAGAATCCCGCCAAATACTTCTCATGACCCACGTCGCAGACAAGTAGGTATGAACTTTACTTCAAGTTGGTGACATTTCCGCACTCAAAATCAGCGTAAAGCCGCGCCGCCCCTTTTGGAGGATGAAGCACTTTGATTCAAAGTACATCATAGCCTTGTTTTTACTAAGATATGGAATATTTTGTTGGTGTGTGAGTCATGGTAACCTCTGGACTTGTCGCCATGGCTCGTCGGTATGCCGGAACACTTAACGTCTACTTTGATAGCGTCATCACCAGCCGGCGCATCCTCACATGCTTTCTATAGCTTTCTCGGTGACCACATCTCTGGGTCCATTTTCTCAGTGGCACTATCCTTGAATGTTCCTGGTCCAATTGCGTGGATTTTCTTTTTCTACACATGGCGCTTTGGAGCGGGAGGGCCAGTTCGGCCCTCCCACCTCGCGATAGCGAGGGGGTGGCTGCAAGCCACCCCTCGCTATCGCGAGGGCTGGCCGGTGGCCAGCCACCCGCTGGCTACCGGCCGGCCGGCGGCCGACCGGTTGGGTGGCCGGCGGCCGGTCAAGTGG
>SZWC01002193.1:11679-69156 GCA_023375785.1 Penium margaritaceum
CCCTCCCCCCCTATCGCTTCCCCCCCTCCCCCCCTCCCCTGTGGTATGCCAGCCTTGCCAGCAAACTTGCCGGAGATCTATTTGGCAGGTTTGGTCTGTGATAGAACCTTAACCTCGTCACACCAAATTGGCCGGAGAGTGCTCCGTAACCTATTTCCTAAAGCTTTCTGGCAGCCCTCCACCACCTTTATCTCTAGTAAATGCTCCTAAAAGCACGTTCCGAAATAACGGTATTCAAGTCATCCGATTAACCATAATCTGCATTTAACATCACAATCAAATGCCTACTGGGGAGTTCTCTGAAGCCCCTATGGTTTGCCGAAAGTGCCATATTGGTAGCTCCGACACACTAGAGAAGGAGACAGGCTCCCACTGAGGGGCGACTTCACCTGCCAGAGACCTACCGGACTTCGGAAGCCGTCACTTTCTAGGCGCAATACCATAGATCTCGCAAGCACTCGCATGTATCTCACAGTTCACAAATGGACCATTGTCGCCGACGCCATACGCGCGGTAGAAGTCTGCGTCAGGTTGGAATCCGGGCCTTCGACTGTCTGTACGTTGGTTTCTTTCACGTCTCATTTCTTTGTAGTTTCAGGCCCGTCGGTTTTATGCTTTTCAGTCGTGTATTGCATTTCAGTAACGGGATGAACCACGGTAGTTTTGAGAAGGGGTACATTGGCAAATTAGTGCTGACAATCAGGGATGGCAAACCGCGGTATTGAGTACCAAGGTACCTGAGTACTGTGGTATTCTGGTACCGCGGTACTCAATACCGCGGTATCCTAGTCTTCTGGCGGGTCACTACCGATACTGGTACTGGTAACGCGTTACCAACGGTAGTAGTACGGTACTGCGGGATTCAGAGAATACCGCGTTACATGATGTACCGTAGATTGTAAAAAGAATAATACTTCTGTGAGATTCAAGCACCGCAAACAAAATAGTGTAAATAATCGTTTGCGAGACTGAAATTCGAGAAAAGGGGATAGGAAACAGTGCAACGGTAGCTCTTTTTTTAGAGTTCGAAAGTACCGCGGTACAATACCGCGGTACGGTACCGCGGTACAGAAGAGGGGTACCCCTCTAGGTGAGTACCGATACCGTACCGGTACCGCAAAAAAAATACCGGTACCACGGTACCACGATACCGCGGTACAAAACCGCAGTATACCGCGGTATTGGTAGTACCGCCGCCATCCCTGCTGACAATGTACCAGTACAGGGCACTCTGTGTCGACAACGATGCTCACCATCCAAGAGTTTGTCAAAGCAACTATTGCAATGTGCTTTCACACCTTGCACTCCCCTCCGACGGACACCTGACGCCTCCAGGTAAAAAATGTGGTTGCCAGCCGATGCACATAGGCTCAATATTATGGCCCTCAATCCCCCATAGTCGCCCACATCAGGGGTCAGAGAAATGGCCCAGGTCTTGCGCCAAGAGCCAGGTGTTACCTCCTCACCTCAGTTCAGGGCACTACCATACCACACTCCACACTGGACACCCGTACATTGCGGTTGACCACATTCCAGTACGGAGCGCTGCCAGCACTGCAGGCATCTGTTAGGTTGGGAGTTGGGAGATAGGCTACAAAATATGAAGGCTATTCCATATTCGGAAAGATGTAGTGTCTACTGAGATGCACACCTGCGCCATTGCAAGAGTGAATGCAAAACACAGAGAGATTATGGCATCAATTCAGCACAACTTGTTCTGACTACACACAGCCTAGCATAGAGCTTGTCCTGTGGACACAAGGAAGGTTGCCTGCGTGTCAGCTGGGACACGTGCCTACACAGTGTTGCATGGTCGGACATGCGTGCCCGACAATGCAACATGCACAGTAGTAAGCGGCACTGACTTAGCACAGCTATGATCGTTGATGGATATGGGGTGCCAAAAAGGAGCAAAGTGAGTTTCTTGATAAAAGTTTTCTTGGACCATGATTGGATAGAGGATGTCTCACAAGTTCCAGCGCACTTTACGGAACTCGATTTGGAGTCCGTTTGAGTGAGATATGGTTTTTCAAAGTTTGGGCGTCATGGGTCCGGTTCAAGTGACGGTTATTGCACTACCAGTACCAATGACGGCCAGGATTATTGGCCAGGGAGGCTTAGAGCGGCCTTCATGGAAGAAAGGCAGCAGAAGGACCTTCAGGGAGCTTCAAGGAAGGCACCCAAGAAAATCATTGGTCGTCCACCTGGTTGAGATGATAATTCTCTTGTGTGGAAGTGTGACTGCTGCTCATCCCGCTAGGCAAGGACTGTGCTAGGAGGTCAACTTTGACAGAGTGGTTCTTACAGCTCCCAAATCCAATGAGGCTTACTGAGGCTTGTTGGAAAGCTGTGCTCATTTACTTTGTAATCCAACAGTCAATTCAACCATTCACGTTCTCTGCTTTCGTCCATACACTTCCGATTTTCTGACTCAGCAAAGTGCTACAACACTCTCACACACAGTTGGTCCTGCCGTGGGGGCTCTTGGTGAGCCTGATCACCTCCCTGAGGGCTGCCCCAGTTTCTATCAGTGGTATCGGAGCTAGAACAAGGCCCTGCCTTAGTCTTGAGGCATCCCTTGCACCCTGCCTTGCGGGAGAGTCGTTTGTGGGCCGCAGACTTCACTACAATAGCAAAATCCGCTTCTGTGGTGGCCGGCGCCAACATCACCAAGTTCGAAGGCAAGAACTTCTTCAACTGGAGCAACAACATCAAGAAGGTGTTGATGGAGAAGGGCCTCTGGAGCCATGTGAGTGAGGCTGAACCTGCTGAATCCTCCCTCTCCGCGACCGAGGCCCATACCAACCGCGAGAAGCGCGACCATGCCCTCGCCACCATCTACCTCCACCTCGCCGAACGGCAACAACTCCTTGTCCGCGGAATCCTCACTCCAAAGGAGGTTTGGAATAATCTTGAGTCCACTTATGCTTCCAACTCAATCGTCATGAACATGCAGTTGTGTCGTCGCTTTCATACCGTGAAGATGGATGAGTCCCGATCCATGATTGACTATCTCAACACGGTGAAAGCTTTGGCTGACCAACTTGCTGCGATTGAGGACCCTATCAAGGAACGTGTGCTCATGCTGACCATCCTCTCTGGCCTTCCTAGCAGCTACACCCCTCTCATTGTTGCCTTGGACCAGCGTGGCGACAGGCTCTCACTCGACGACGTGGAAGAGAGTCTCCTGTTTGAGGAGGAGCGCCGCAAGGAGGGAGATGGAGGAAGCGGACTGGACGTGGCCCTCATCACCAACTCTGGCCATGGGGGTGGTGCTGCATCAACCAGTGGGGGTGGAGGGAAGAAGAAGGGGAAGTGCCACTGCTGCAAGAAGCCGGGCCATTGGGCGCGTGATTGCCGGAAGAAGAAGGCAGATCTTACAGCTGGGTGGGAGCGGGGAAGCAGTCCGACGCCTCCACCAACGCCGCTGATTGGGAGAGTGGATTCGTGACCACGATCCGAGTCCTGCATGTCTCCAACAACACCATCTTGTTCTGGATTATTGACTCAGGAGCCACGCGGCACATGACCTGTCGCCGTGAGTGGTTCGTTGTCTACACCACCATTGAACCTCGTCCGGTGTACATGGGGGACAACCATGTGCAGATGGCGGTTGGTGAGGGTGAGATTGTCTTCAGTGCTTCTCTTGGGGGGAAGCACGTGAAACGTCGTGTGAAGGGGGTGCTCCATGTTCCGGGGCTGGCAGCTAACCTCCTCTCTGTTTCCTCTCTCATCTCCGAAGGCATGCAAATCCACTTTGATAACGGGGGTTGTACCATCGCAGCCCGTTTAGGCAATGTGCTTGCCAAGGCAGCCAAGGAGGACGGTCTCTACCGTCTCTATGTGGCGTCGGAGAAGGAAGCCGACTTTGTGTTAGCTGCGAGGGCGGGAAAGCACGACATCGGCCTGTGGCACCACCGGCTTGGTCACTTCGGGTTTGGCACCATCATCTCCATGCATCAGATGGTGCGCAGCCTGGAGCTCAAGGAGGTGAAGCAGCCAGGTGCATCGGCCTGTGAGAGCTGCATTGAAGGGAAGCAAGCCCGCTTGCCATTCACCGGGGAAGGGAAGGGGGCAGCTGAGCTTCTTTCACTTGTTCATTTTGACTTGTGTGGTCCCATGCCATCACAGTCCTTGTCTGACAAGATGTACTTTGTCACGTTCATTGATGACAAGCCACGGAAGACCTGGGTGTACTTCTTGGCTGGAAAGCATGAGTGCTTTGATGATTTCAAGGTGTGGATGGCTGCTGCACAGAATGAGAGTGACAAGCGGTTGAAGGTGCTTCGCACCGACGGTGGAGGCGAGTGCCTTTCCAGAGACTTCCGCGACTTCCTCAAGCGGTGCGGGATCCGACACGAGGTGACCCCACCCGCCACACCGCAGCTGAATGGTGTGGCTGAATGCGCCATCCGCACGCTGATGGAGCATGTCCACAGCATGCTCCAAGACGCGGAAATTCTGCCAACCTTTTGGGCGGAGGCAGTCAACACTGCCGTGTACCTAAAAAACTGGAGCCCGACCCGTGCCGTGCAGCTGATGACTCCGGAGGAGGGATGGACAGGACGCAAGCCAACAGTGTCGCACCTCAAGGTCTTTGGGTGCACCGCGTTCGTCCACGTGCCTGCTGCCAACCGCAACAAGCTGGATGCCAAGACGGTGAAGGCCGCTTTCCTCGGCTACGACACCGTCGGATACCGCCTCTACAACCTTGCCGCTCGCAAGATCGTCCGCAGCCGTGACGTGGTGTTCAAGGAGGATGTGAAGGGATGGACATGGAGCCCTATGGCAGCAGTGTCACTTGCACTGGCTCTTGAGCCAGTGGGAGAAGAAGAACATGCAGCTGAAGAGAAGGGAGTAGAAAGTGGCGGCGACGGGGGGTGAAGAAAAGGCGGCAGAGGGAGCTGAGGAGGTGCAAGAGTCGGTGGGTGATTCTGACCAGGAGGAGCGACAAAGCAAGCAAGAGCAGCTACCACAGAGGTCTGCACATCTCAACAAGGGTGTAGACGGTCACGTGGAGCCACTGTGGCGGTCCGAGAAGCTTGCGAACAAGCACGGCAGTTGGGAGAGTTGCTGAACATCTGCATCGACACGTCACCGACGAAGCCTTCCGACTTCGAGCTCCTCTTCCTCACCGTCACCAACGACCCGGCCACCTTCAGCGAAGCCATGCGCAGTGCGGATGCAGCAGATTGGTATGCCGCAGCAGACGAGGAGTATGGTGCACTCATGAAGAACGGCACCTGGACCCTCGAGGAAGCTCCACGTGGCAGCCGGGTAGTCGGGTGCAGGTGGATCTTCCGGCGCAAGCGCGGTGCAGATGGTAAGGTGCTCAGGTACAAAGCACGGCTGGTTGCAAAGGGGTATGCACAGACTGAGGGTGTGGATTACAACAAGACATTCACACCTGTCGCAAATACCATGCACAATGACCAACCAAAGTAGGCATATGTCAGTGACCATGACCAAATAATCTCGCAATGTGTGGTCAATGTTGACAACTCGTTATACGAGTCACAAATGGTCAGAGGGGGAAATAATGGTTTGGAAATAATAGTTTTCGTCTAGCAAGTACAAAGACCTTCAATAAGAAGTGGCACGGCGTGGGTACCATGCACAATGACCACCAAAAGTAGGCATATGTCACTAGCCATGACCAAAGAATTTCACTATGTGTGTTCAATGTTAACAACTCGTAATACAAGTCACAAATGGTCAAAGGGGGGAACAATGGTTTGGAAATACTAGTAATCAACTAGCAAGTAGAAAGACCATGAATACGTAGTGGCACGGTGTGACTACCATGCACAATGACCATCCAAATGAGGCATATGTCAGTGACCATGACCAAAGAATTTCACTGTGTGTCGTCAACGTTGCTAACTCATAATACGAGTCACAAATGGTCACAGAGGGAAACAATGGGTTGGGAATACGTTTTGGTGATTAGCAAGTACAAAGACCTTCAAATAGTAGTGGCACAGCGTGGCTACCATGCACAATGACCAACCAAAGTAGGCATATGTTACTAATAATGACCAAAGAGTTTCACTGTGTGTTCAACATTGACAAATCCTAATACGAGCCAGAACTTGTCAGAGGGGGAAAAAATGAGTTAGGAACGCTAGTTATCAACTAACAAGTACAAAGCTCTTCAAAAAGAAGTGGCACAGTGTGGCTACCATGCACAATGACCATCCAAACTCGGCTTATGTCACTGACCATGACCAAAGAATTTCACTATGGATGGTCAACATTGACAGCTCATACTACGAGTCACAAATGGTCAGAGGGGGAAACAATGGTTTTGGGAATACTAATTATCGACTGGTAAGTAAAAATACCTTCAATACGTAGTGGGACGGTGAGGCTACCATGCACAATGACCAACCAAAGCAGGCATATGTCACTGACCATGACAAAAGAATCTCACTATGTTTGGTCAACTTTGATTACTATTTATACGAGTCACAAATGGTCAGAGGGGGAAACAATGGGTTGGGAATAGTAGGTTTAAAATACAAGTACAAAGATCCCCAAAACGTAGTGGCAACGTGTGGTTACCATGCACAACTACCAACCAAAGTAGACATATGTCACTGACCATGAGCAAAGAATTTCACTATGGGTGGTCAACATTGACAACTCATAATACAAGTCACAAAAGGTCAGAGGGGGAAACAGTGGTATGGGAATACTAGTTGTCTAATAGCAAGTACAAAGACCTTAAATCAGTAGTGGCATAGTGTGCCTACCATGCACAATGACCAACCAAAGTAGGCATATGGCACTGACCATGACCAACGAATTTAACTATACGTTGTCAACGATGACAACTCATAATACGAGTCACAGCTGGCCAATGGCTGGGGAATACAAGTTAATAACTAGCAAGTAAGAAGACCTTCAATTAGCAGTGGCACGGTGTGACTACCATGCACACTGACCAACCAAATTAGGCATATGTCAGTGACCACGACCAAATAACCTCGCAATGTGTGGTCAATGTTAACAACTCATTATACGAGTTACAAGTGGTAAGAGGGGGAAATAATGGTTTGGAAATAATAGGTTTCGTCTAGCAAGTACAAAGACCTTCAATAAGTAGTGGCACGACGTGGCTACCATGCACAATGACCACCAAAAGTAGGCATATGTCACTAGCCATGACCAAAGAATTTCACTGTGTGTGGTCAATGTTAACAACTCATAATACGAGTCACAAATGGTCAAAGGGCGGAACAATGGTTTGGAAATACTAGTTATCAACTAGCAAGTACAAAGAGCTTTAATAAGTAGTGGCATGGCGTGGCTATCATGCACAATGACCAACCAAAGTAGGAATATGTCACTGACCATGACCAAATAATTTCACCATGTGTGGTCAACATTGACAAATCATAGTACAAGTCACAGATGGTCAGAGGGGGAAACAATGGTTAAAAAATACTAGTTTTCAACTAGCAAGTAGAAAGACCCTGAGTAAGTAGTGGCACAGTGTGACTACCATGCACAATGACCATCCAAATGAGGCATATGTCAGTGACCATGACCAAAGAATTTCACCATGTGTCGTCAACGTTGCCAACTCATAATATGAGTCACAAATCGTCAGAGGGGGAAACAATGGGTTGGGAATACTAGTTATCAACTAGCAAGTACAAAGACCTTCAATTAGTAGTGGCACAGTGTGGCTACCATGCACAATGACCAACCAAAGTAGGCATATGTCACTGATCATGACCAAAGAGTTTCACTATGTGTGGTCAACATTGACAAATCCTAGTACGAGTCAGAAATCGTCAGAGGGGGAAAAAATAGTTTAGGAACGCTAGTTATCAACTAGCAAGTACAAAGATCTTCAAAAAGCAGTGGCACAGTGTGGCTACCATGCACAATGACCATCCAGAGTAGGCATATGTCACTGACCATGACCAAAGTATTTCACCATGGATAGTCAACGTTGACAGCTCATACTACGAGTCACAAATGGTCAGAGGGGGAAACAATGGGTTTGGGAATACTAATTATTGACTGGCAAGTAAAAAGACCTTCAATCAGTAGTGGGAGGTGAGGCTACCATGCACAAGGACCAACCAAAGCAGGCATATGTCACTGACCATGACCAAAGAATCTCACTATGTTTGGTCACTTTTGATTACTATTTATATGAGTCACAAATGGTCAGAGGGAGAAACAATGGTTTGGGTATACTAGGTATAAATTACAAGTACAAAGATCCCCAAAACGTAGTGGCAAGGTGTGGCTACCATGCACAATTACCAACCGAAGTAGACATATGTCACTGACCACGAGCAAAGAATTTCACTATGGGTGGTCAACGTTGACAACTCATAATACAAGTCACGAAAGGTCAGAGGGGGAAACAATGGTTTGGGAATACTAGTTGTCAAATAGCAAGTACAAAGACCTTCAAGAAGCAGTGGTATGGTGTGGCTACCGTGCAGAATGACCAACCAAAGTAGAAATATGTCATTGACCATAACCTAAGAATTTCACTATGTGTGGTCAATGCTGACAAATCATAATACGAGTCACAAATGGTCAGAGGGGGAAGCAATGGTTTGGGAATACTAGTTATTGACTACCAAGAACAAACACCTTTAATCAGTAGTGGCTCGGTGTGGCTACCATGCACAATGACCACCCAAAGTAGGCATATGTCACTGACCATGACCAAATAATTTCACTGTATGTGGCCAAAGTTGAGAACTCATATTACGAGCTACAAATGGTAAGAGGGGAAAACAATGGGTTGGGAAGAATAGTTATTAAATAGCAAGTACAAGGACCTTCAATAACTAGTGACTCTCTGTGGCTACCATGCACAATGACCAACCAAAGTAGGCATATGTCATTGACCATGACCAAAACATTTCACTATGTGTGGTAAACGTGGACAACTCTTTAAGTGAGTCACAACTGGTCAGAGGGGGAAACAAGGGTTTGGCAAAACTAGTTATTGACTAGCAATTATAAAGACCTTTAATAAGTAGTGGTACGGTGTGGCTACCATGTACAATGACCAACCAAAGTAGGAATTTGTCACTGATCATGACCAAATAATTCCACTATGTGTGGTCAACGTTGACAATTCATAATATAACTTACAAATGGCCAGATGAGGAAACAATGGTTGTTGAATACTAGTTATGGACTAGCTAGTACAAAGACCTTTAATAAGTATTGGCACGGTGTGGCTACAATGCACAAAAACCAACCAAAGTAGGCATATGTCACTGACCATGAAAAAAGAATTTCACTATCTGTGGTCAACATTGACAACTCATGATACAAGGCACAAATGGTCAGAGGGGGAAACTTTGGTTTGGGAATATTATTTTTTGACTAGAAAGTACAAATACCTTCATTAAGTAGTGGCACGGTGTGGCTACCATGCACAATGACCAACCAAAGTAGGCATATGTCACTGACCATGACCAAAGAAATTCACTATGTGTGGTCAACGTTGACAACTCATAATATGAGTCACAAATGGTCAGAGGGGGGAATAATGATTTGGGAGTACTAGTTATCGACTGGCAAGTACAAAGATCGTCAATAAGTAGTGGCACGGCGTGGGTACCATGCACAATGACCAACCAAAGTATGCATATGTCACTGAAAATGACCAAAGAATTTCACTACGTGTGCTCAATGCTGACAGCTCGTAATACGAGTCACAAATCGTCCAAGACATCCGGGGTAAGCCCAAGACCATGTGTGGTCAACATTGACAAGTCACAATACGATTCAAAAATGGTCAGAGGGGGAAACGATGGGTTTAGAATACTAGTTATCGACTAGCAAGTACAAAGACATTCAGTAAGTAGTGGTATGGTGTGGCTTTGTGCACAATGACAAACAAAAGTGGGCATATGTCACTGACCATGACCAAAACATTTCACTATGTGTGGTCAACATTGACAACTCATAATACGATTCAAAAATGGTAATAGTGGGGAAAAATAGTCTAGAAATACTAGTTATCGACTAACAAGTACAAATACCTTCAATAAGCAGTGGCACGGTGTGGCTACCATGCACAATGACCAACCAAAGTAGGCATATGACACAGACCATGACCAAAGAATGTCACCATGTGTGGTCAACTTTGACAACTCATAACACGGGTCACAAATGGTCAAAGAGGGAAACAATGGTTTGGGAATACTATTTTCTGACTAGCAAGTACAAAGACATTCAATAAGTAGTGGTACGGTGTGAATACCATGCACAATGACCAACCAAAAAGGCATATGTCACTGACCATGACCGAAGAAATTCACTATGATGGGTCAATGTTGAGAACTCATAATTGGAGTCACAAATGGTCAGAGGGGGAAATAATAGTTTGGGAATACTAGTATCGACTAGCAAGTACAAAGACATTCATTTAGTAGTTGCACGGAGTGGCTACCATGCACAATGACAAACCAAAGTTGGCATATGTCACTGACCATGACCAAAGATTTTCACTACGTGTGCTCAATGCTGACAGCTCGTAATACAAGTCACAAATCGTCTAAGACATCCGGGGCAAGCCCAAGACCACTGAGGCAAGCCCAAGACAAATGGAGCAAGGCCAAGACAACTGGAGCGGGCAAAAGGCAACTGGAGCAAGGCCAAAGCAACAGGAGCAAGGCCAGGAAAATTGGAGCAAGGCCAAGACATCTGGAGCAAGCCCAAGACAAGTGGAGAAAAGCCAAGACAACTGGAGCAAGGCCAAGACAACTGGAGCAAGCCCAGTACAACTTGATCAAGCCCAAGACAACTCGAGCAAGCCCAAGACAACTGGAGCAAGCCCACGACAACTGGAGCAATCACAAGACAACTGGAGCAAGGCCAAGTCAACTTGAGCAATGCCAAGATAATTGGAGCAAGGCCAAGACAACTGGATCAAGCCCAAGACAACTGGAGCAAGGCCAAGACATCTGGAGCAAGCCCAAGATAACTGGTGCAAGGCCAAGACAACTGGAGCAAAACCAAGACAACTGGAGCAAGCTCAAGACAACTGGAGCAAGGCCAAGACAACCAAAGCAAGCCCAAGAAAACTGGAGCAAGGCCAAGACAACTGGTACAAGCCCAATACAACTGGAGCAAGGCCAAGGCAAATGAAGCAAGGCAAAGACAACTCGAGCAAGCCCAAGACAACTGGAGCAAGTCCAAGACAACTGGGCCAGGCCCAAGACAACTGGAGCAAGCCCAATACAACTGGAGCAAGCCCAAGACAACTGGAGCAAGGCCAAGAGAATTGAAGCAAGCCCAAAACAACTGGAGCAAGGCCAAGAGAACTGGAGCAAGCCAAAGCGTCTTGCAGGGTCTTAGGGAGTCGTGCGGAGTCGTAGGGAGTCGAAAGGAGTTGTAGGGGATTGTACGGAGTTGTACGGAGTTGTACGGCATTGTATGGAGTTGAACGCAGTTTTCCCGACTGTTAGCAAGCCCACGACAACTCTAGCTAGGCCAAGACAACTGGAGCAAGCACAAGACACCTTGAGCATGGACAAGACAACTGGAATAAGCCCGAGACAACTGGAGCAAGCCCAAGACAACTGGAGCAAGCCCAAGACAACTGGAGCAAGCCCAGGATAACTGGAGCAAGCCCAGGATAACTGGAGCAAGCCCAAAAGAACTGGAGCAAGCCAAAGACAACTGGAGCCAGGCCAAGATAACGGGAGCAAGGCCAGGACAACTGGAGCAAGGCCAAGAGAGCTGGAGCAAGCCCAAGACAAGTGGAGCAAAGCCAAGACAACAAGAGCAAGGCCAAGACAACTAGAGAGAGCCCAATACAACTGGAGCAAGCCCAAGACAACTGGAGCAAGTCCAAGATAACTGGAGCAATTCCAATACAACTGGAGCAAGCCCAAGACAATTGGAGCAAGCCCACGATAATTGGAGCAACCACAAGACAAATGGAGCAAGGCCAAGACAACTGGAGCAATGCCAAGACAACTTGAGCAAGGCCAAGACAACTGGATCAAGCCCAAGACAACTGGAGCAAGGCCAAGACATTTAAAGCAAGCCGAAGACAACTGGAGCAAGGCCAAGACAACTGGAGCAAGGCAAATTCAACTGGAGCAAGCCCAAGACAACTGGAGCAGGTCCAAGACAACTGGGCCAGGCCCAATGCAACTGGAACAAGCCCAAGACAACTGGAGCAAGCCCAAGACAACTGGAGCAAGCCCAAGACAACTGGATGAAGGCCAAGACAACTGGAGCAAGGCCAAAACAACTGGAGCAAGGCCAAGACAACTAGATCAAGGCCAATACATCTGGAGCAATCACAAGACTACTGGAGCAAGGCCAAGACAACTGGAGCAAGGCCAAAACAACTGGAGCAAGGCCAAGACAACTGGAGCAATCACAAGACTACTAGAGCAAGGCGAAGACAACTGGGGCAAGGCCAAGACAACTGGAGCAAGGCCAAGACAACTGGATCAAGCCCAAGACAACTGGAGCAAGGCCGAGAGAACTGGAGCAAGCCCAAGAGAACTGGAGCAAGCCAGAGACAACTGGAGCAAGGCCAAGACAACGAGAGCAAGGCCAGGACAACAGGAGCAAGGCCAAGACAGCTGGAGCAAGCCCAAGACAAGTGGACCAAGCCAAGACAAATGGAGCAAGGCCAAGACAACTGGAGAAAGCCCAATACAACTTGATCAAGCGCAAGACAACTGGAGCAAGCCTAAGACAACTGGAGCAAGCCCACGACAACTGGAGCAATCACAAGACAACTGGAGCAAGGCCAAGTCAACTTGAGCAATGCCAAGACAACTGGAGCAAGGCCAAGACAACTAGATAAAGCACAAGACAACTGGAGCAAGGCCAAGACATCTGGAGCAAGCCCAAGATAACTAGTGCAAGGCCAAGACAACTAGAGCAAGCCCAAGACAACTGGAGCAAGCCCAAGACAACCGGAGCAAGGCCAATACACATGGAGCAAGGCAAAGAAAAATCGAGCAAGTCCAAGACAACTGGAGCAAGTCCAAGACAACTGGGCCAGGCCCAAGACAACTGGAGCAAGCCCAATACAACTGGATCAAGCCCAAGACAACTGGAGCAAGGCCAAGAGAACTGAAGCAAGCCCAAGACAACTGGAGCAAGGCCAAGACAACTGGAGCAAGCCAAAGAGTCGTGCTTGGTTTTAGGAAGTCGTGCGGAGTCGCAGGGAGTCGAAAGGAGTTGTAGGGGGTTGTACGGAGTTGTACGGAGTTGTACGGCATTGTATGGAGTTGAACGCAGTTTTCCCAATTTTTAGCAAGCCCACGACAACTTGAGCTAGGCCAAGACAACTGGTGGAAGCACAAGACACCTTGAGCATGGCCAAGACAACTGGAATAAGCCCAAGACAACTGGAGCAAGCCCAAGACAAGTGGAGCAAGCCCAAGATAACTGGAGCAAGCCCAGGATAACTGGAGCAAGCCCAGTATAACTGGAGCAAGCCCAAGAGAACTGGAGCAAGCCAAAGACAACTGGAGCAAGGCCAAGACAACGGGGGTAAGGCCAAGACAACTGGAGCAATGCCAAGACAGCTGGAGCAAGCCCAAGACAAGTGGAGCAAAGCCAAGACAACTGGATCAATGCCAAGACAACTAGAGCAAGCCCAATACAACTGGAGCAAGCCCAAGACAACTGGAGGAAGCCCAAGGCAACTGGAGCAACTCCAAGACAAGTGGAGCAAGCCCAAGTCAATTGGAGCAAGCCCACGATAACTGGAGCAATCACAGGACAATTGGAGCAAGGCAAAGACAAATAGAGCAATGCCAAGACAACTGGAGCAAGGCAAAGACAACTGGATCAAGTCCAAGAGAACTGGAGCAAGGCCAAGATAACTAAAGCAAGCCCAAGACAACTGGAGCAAGGCCAAGACAACTGGAGCAAGGCAAAGACAACTGGAGCAAGACCAAGACAACTGGAGCAAGTCCAATACAACTGGGCCAGGCCCAAGACAACTGGAGCAAGCCCAAGACAACTGGAGCAAGCCCAAGACAACTGGAGCAAGGCCACGACAACTGGAGCAAGGTCAAGACAACTGGAGCAAAGCCAATACAACTGGAGCAATCCAAAGACAACTGGGCCAGGCCCAAGACAACTGGAGCGAGGCCAAGACAACTAGAGCAAGGCCAAGACATCTGGAGCAAGCACAATCCAACAGGAGCTAAGCCAAGAAAACAGGAGCAAGCACAAGACAACTTGAGCATGGCCAAGACAACTGGAGCAAGCCCAAGACAACTGGAGCAAGCCCAAGACAATTGGAGCAAGCCCAAGAGAACTGGAGCAAGCCCAAGAGAACTGGATCAAACCCAATACAACTGGAGCAAGGCCAAGACAACGGGAGCAAGGCCAGGACAACTGGAGCAAGGCCAGGACAACTGGAGAAAGCCCAAGACAACTGGAGCAAGCCAAAGACAAGTGGAGCAAGGCCAAGACAACTGGATCAAGGCCAATACAACTAGAGCAAGGCCAAGACAACTGGAGCAAGGCCAAGACAACTGGAGCAAGCCAAAGAGTCGTGCTGGGTTTAAGGGAGTCGTGCGGAGTCGTAGGGAGTCGAAAGGAGTTGTAGGGGGTTGTACGGAGTTGTACGGAGTTGTACGGCATTGTATGGAGTTGAACGCAGTTTTCCCGATTTTTAGCAAGCCCACGACAACTTGAGCTAGGCCAAGACAACTGGAGCAAGCACAAGACACCTTGAGCATGGCCAAGACAACTGGAATAAGCCCAAGACAACTGGAGCAAGCACAAGACAACTGGAGCAAGCCCAAGATAACTGGAACAAGCCCAGGATAACTGGAGCAAGCCCAGGATAACTGGAGCAAGCCCAAGAGAACTGGAGCAAGCCAAAGACAACTGGAGCAAGGCCAAGACAACGGGGGCCAGCCCAAGACAACTGGAGCAAGGCCAGGAGAGCTGGAGCAAGCCCAAGACAAGTGGAGCAAAGCCAAGACAACTGGATCAAGGCCAAGACAACTAGAGCAAGCCCAATACAACTGGACCTAGCCCAAGACAACTGGAGCAAGCCCAAGACAACTGGAGCAACTCCAAGACAACTGGAGCAAGCCCAAGACAATTGGAGCAAGCCAACGATAACTGGAGCAATCACAAGACAACTGGAGCAAGGCCAAGACAACTGGAGCAATGCCAAGACAACTGGAGCAAGGCCAAGACAACTGGATCAAGCCCAAGACAACTGGAGCAAGGCCAAGATAGTAAAGCAAGCCCAAGACAACTGGAGCAAGGCAAAGACAACTGGATCAAGGCAAAGACATCTGGAGCAAGACCAAGACAAATGGAGCAAGTCCAAGACAGCTGGGCCAGGCCCAAGACAACTGGAGCAAACCCAAGACAACTGGTGCAAGCCCAAGACAACTGGAGCAAGGCCACGACAACTGGAGCAAGGTCAAGACAACTGGAGCAAAGCCAAGACAACTGGAGCAAGCCAAAGACAACTGGGCCAGGCCCAAGAAAACTGGAGCAAGGCCAAGACAACTAGAGCAAGGCCAAGACAACTGGAGCAAGCACAATCCAACTGGAGCTAAGCCAAGACAACTGGAGCAAGCACAAGACAGCTTGAGCATGGCCAAGACAACTGGAGCAAGCCCAAGACAACAGGAGCAAGCCCAAGACAACTAGAGAAAGCCCAAGAGAACTGGAGCAAGCCCAAGAGAACTGGATCAAGCCTAATACAATTGGAGCAAGGCCAAGACAACGGGAGCAAGGCCAGGACAACTGGAGCAAGGCCAGGAAAATTGGAGCAAGCCCAAGACAACTGGAGCAAGCCAAAGACAACTGGAGCAAGGCCAAGACAAGTGGATCAAGGCCAAGACAACTGGAGCAAGGCCAAGAAAACTGGAGAAAGGCCAAGACAACTGGCGCAAGGCCAATACATCTGGAGCAATCAAAAGACTACAGGAGCAAGGCGAAGACAGCTGGACCAAGGCCAAGACAACTGGAGCAAGGCCAAGACAACTGGAGCAATCACAAGACTACTAGAGCAAGGTGAAGAAAACTGGAGCAAGGCCAAGACAACTGGAGCAAGGCCAAGACAACTGGATCAAGCCCAAGACAACTGGAGTAAGGCTAAGACATCTGGAGCAAGCCCAAGACAACATGTGCAAGGCCAAGACAAGTGGAGCAAGACCAAGACAACTGGAGCAAGCTCAAGACAACCGGAGCAAAGCCAAGAGAACTGAAGCAAGCCCAAGACAGCTGGAGCAAGGCCAATACAACTGGAGCAAGCCCAAGAGTCGTGTGGAGTTGTAGGGAGTCGTGCGGAGTCGTAGGAAGTTGAAAGGAGTTATAGGGGGTTGTATGGAGTTGTACGGAGTTTTACAGCATTGTATGGAGTTGATCACAGTTGTTTGGATATTTAGCAAGCCCAAGACAACTCGAGATAGGTCAAGACAACTGGAGCAAGCACAAGACAACTTGAGCATGGCCAGGACATTTGGAGCAAGCCCAAGACAACTAGAGCAAGCCCAAGACAACTGGAGCAAGTCCAAGAGAACTGGAGCAAGCCCAAGAGAACTGGAGCAAGGCCAAGAGAACTGAAGCAAGCCAAAGACAGCTGGAGCAAGGCCAAGAGAACGATAGCAAGGCCAGGAAAACTGGAGCAAGGCAAAGACAGCTGGAGCAAGCCCAAGAAAACTGGAGCAAAGCCAAGGCAACTGGAGCAAGGCCAAGAGAACTGGAGCAAGCCCAATACAACTGGAGTAAGCCCAAGACAAATGGAGCAAGCCCAAGACCACTAGAGCAAGCCCAATACAACTGGAGAAAAGCCAAAAGCAACTGGAGCATGGCCAAGACAACTGGATCATGGCCAAGAAAACTGGAGCAAGCCCATGACAACTGGAGCAATCACAAGACAACTCGAGCATGGCCAAGACAACTGGAGCAAGGCCATGACAACTGGAGCAAGGCCGAGACAACTGGATCAAGCCCAAGACAACTGGAGTAAGGCCAAGACATCTGGAGCAAGCCCAAGACAACTGGTGCAAGGCCAAGACAACTGGAGCAAGCCAAAGACAACTGGAGCAAGCCCAAGACAACTGGAGCAAGGCCAAGACAACAGAAGCAAGCCCAAGACAACTGGAGCAAGGCCAAGACAACTGGAGCAAGCCCAAGACGACCGGACTAAGGACAAGACAACTGGAGCAAGCCCAAGACAACTGGAGCAAGGCCAAGACAACTGAAGCAAGGCAAAAACAACTGGAGCAAGCCAAATACAACTGGGCCAAGCCCAAGACAAGTGGGCCAGGCCCAAGACAACTGGAGCAAGCTCAAGACATCTCGAGCAAGCCCAAGACAACTGGAGCAAGGCCACTACAACTGGAGCAAGGCCAAGACAACAGGAGCTAGGCCAAGACAACTGAAGCAAGCACAAAACACCTTGAGCATGGCCAAGACAACTGGAGCAAGCCCAAGTCAACTGGAGAAAGCCCACGACAACTGGAGCAAGCCCAAGTTATATTGGCCTTGCTCATGGTGTTTTGAACTTGCTCCAGTTGTCTTGGGCTTGCTCCAGTTGTCTTGGACGTGCTCCAGCTGTCTTGGCCTTGCTCCTGTTGTCTTGGGCTTACTCCAGATGTCCCGGGCTTGCTCCAATTGTCATGGGCTTGCTCCAGATGTCTTGGGCTTGCTCCAGTTGTCTTAGGCTTGCTCCTATTGTCTTGGGCTTGCTCCATTTTCATGGCCTTGCTCCAGTTGTCTTAGGATTGCTCCAGTTGCCTTGGGCCTGCCCTACATCTCGTGGGCTTGCTCCAGTTGTCTTGGGCTTGCTCTGGTTGTCTTGGCCTTGCCCCAGTTGTCTTGGGCTTACTCCAGCTGTCTTGGCCTTGCTCTAGTTGTTTTGGCCTTGCTCCAGTTATCTTGGCCTTAATCCAGTTGTCTCGGGCTTGTTCTAGTTGTTTTGGGCTTGCTCCAGTTGTCTTGGGCTTGCTCCAGTTGTCTTGGGCTTGCTCCAGTTGTCTTGGGCTTGCTCTAGTTGTATTGGCCTTGCTCCCGGTGTCCTGGGCTTGCTCCAGTAGTCTCGGACGTGCTCTAGTTATCATTGGCTTGCTCCCGTTTTCTTGGGCTTGTCCCAGTTGTCTTCGGCTTGCCCCAATTGTCTTGGGCTTGTTCTAGTTGTCTTTGCCTTGCTCCAGCTGTCTTGGGCTTACTCCAGCTGTCTTGGCATTGCTCTAGTTGTCTTGGCCTTGCTCTAGTTGTCTTGGCCTTGCTTCAGTTGTCTTGGCCTTGCTCCAGCTGTCTTGGGTCTGCTCCAGGTCTCTTGGGCTTACTACAGTTGTCTTGGCTTTGCTCCAGTTGTCTTGGCCTTGCTCCAGTTGTCTTGGGCCTGCTCCAGTTGTATTGGGCTTGCTCCATTTGTCTTGGGCTTGCTCCAGATTTCTTGGCCTTGCTCCAGTTGTCTTAGGCTTGCTCCAGTTGTCTTGGGCTTTCCCCAGTTATCTTGGGCTTGCTCCAGTTGTCTTGGGCTTGCTCCACTTATGTTGGCCTTGCTCCAATTGTCGTGGGCTTGCTCCAGCTTTCTTGGCCTTGCTCTAGTTGTCTTGGCCTTGCTCCAGTTGTCTTGGCTTTGCTCCAGTTGTCTTGGCCTTGCTCCAATTGTCTTGGCCTTGCTCCAGAGATCTTGGGCTTGCTTCAATTGTCTTGGGATTGCTGCAGTTGTCTTGGGCTTGCTCCAGTTTTCTTGGCCTTGTTCCAGTTGTCTTAGGCTTGCTCCTATTGTCTTAGGTTTTCCCCAGTTTTATTGGACTTAGTCCATTTTTCTTGGGCTTGCTCTAGTTGTCTTGGCCTTGCTCCGGTTTTATTGGGCTTCCTCCAGCTGTCTTGGCCTAGCTCCAGTTGTCTTGGCCTTGCTCTAGTTGTCTTGGCCTTACTCCAGTTGTCTTGGCCTTGCTCCAGTTGTCTTGGGCTTGCTCCAGTTTTCTTGGGCTTGCTCCAGTTTTCTTGGGCTTGCTCCTGTTTTCTTGGGCTTCCTCCAGTTGTATTGGCTTTGTTCCAGGTGTCGTGGGCTTGCTCCAGTAGTCTTGGACTTGCTCGAGTTGTCTTGGCCTTGCTCTTGTTGTGTTGGACTTGCTTTAGTTGTCATGGGCTTGCTTCAGTTGTCTTGGGCTTGCTCCAGTTGTCGTGGCCTTGCTCCAGTTGTCTTGGTGTTGCTCCTGTTGTCTTGGGCTTGATCTACTTGTCTTGGGCTTGCTCTAGTCGTATTGGGCTTGCTCCAGTTGTCTAGGGCTTGCTCCTGTTGTCTTGGGCTTACTCCAGTTGTCTTGGCCTTTCTCTAGTTGTATCGGGCTTTCTCCGATTGTCCTGGGCTTGCTCCATTTGTCTTGGGCTTGCTCCTGTTTTCTTAGCCTTGCTCCAGTTTTTTTTGGCTTGCTCCAGTTGTCTTGGTCTTACCCCAGTTGTATTGTCCTTGCTACAGTCGTCTTGGGCTTGCTCTAGGTGTCCTGGCCTTGCCCCAGTTGTCTTGGGCTTGCTCTAGCTGTCCTGGCCTTGCTCCAGTTGTATTGGACTTGCTCAAGTTGTAACGGCCTTGCTCCAGGTGTATTGGGCTTGCTCTAGTTGTCTTGGGCTTGCTCCAGTTGTCTTGGACTTGCTCCAGTTGTATTGGTCTTGCTCCAATTGTCTTGGGCTTGCTCCAGTTGTCTTGGGCTTGCTCCAGTTTTCTTGGCCTTTTTCCATTTGCCTTAGGCTTGCTCCTATTGTCGTTGGCTTGCCCCAGTTGTCTTGGGCTTGCTCCAGTTGTCTTGGGCTTGCTCCAGTTGTCTTGGGCTTTCTGTAGTTGTCTTGGCCTTGCTCCAGTTGTCTTGGGCTTGCTCCAGCTGTCTTGGCCTTGCTCCAGTTGTCTTGGCCTTGCTCCAGTTGTCTTGGCCTTACTCCAGTTGTCTTGGCCTTGCTCCAGTTGTCTTCGGCTTGCTCCAGTTGTCTTGGGCTTGCTCCAGCTGTCTTGGGCTTGTTCCAGTTCTCTTGGCCTTGCTCCAATTGTCCTGGGCTTGCCATTGCTGTCTTGGCCTTGCTCTAGTTGTCTTGGCCTTACTCCCGTTGTCTTGGCCTTGCTCCAGTTGTCTTGGGCTTCCTTTAGCTGTCTTGGCCTTGCTCCAGTTTTCTTGGCCTTGCTCCAGTTGTCTTGGCCTTACTCCAGTTGTCTTGGCCTTGCTCCAGTTGTCTTCGGCTTGCTCCAGTTGTCTTGGGCTTGCTCCAGCTGTCTTGGGCTTGTTCCAGTTCTCTTGGCCTTGCTCCAATTGTCCTGGGCTTGCCATTGCTGTCTTGGCCTTGCTCTAGTTGTCTTGGCCTTACTCCCGTTGTCTTGGCCTTGCTCCAGTTGTCTTGGGCTTCCTTTAGCTGTCTTGGCCTTGCTCCAGTTTTCTTGGCCTTGCTCCAGTTGTCTTGGCCTTACTCCAGTTGTCTTGGCCTTGCTCCAGTTGTCTTCGGCTTGCTCCAGTTGTCTTGGGCTTGCTCCAGCTGTCTTGGGCTTGTTCCAGTTCTCTTGGCCTTGCTCCAATTGTCCTGGGCTTGCCATTGCTGTCTTGGCCTTGCTCTAGTTGTCTTGGCCTTACTCCCGTTGTCTTGGCCTTGCTCCAGTTGTCTTGGGCTTCCTTTAGCTGTCTTGGCCTTGCTCCAGTTTTCTTGGCCTTGCTCCAGTTGTCTTGGCCTTACTCCAGTTGTCTTGGCCTTGCTCCAGTTGTCTTGGGCTTGCTCCAGTTGTCTTGGCCTTGCTCTAGTTGTATCAGGCTTGCTCCAGTTGTCTTGGGCTTGCTCCAGTTGTCTTGGGCTTGCTCTAGGTTTCTTGGCCTTGCTCCAGTTGTATTCGGCTTGCTCCAGTTGTCTTGGGCTTGTCCCAGTTGTCTTGGGCTTGCTCCAGCTGTGTTGGGCTTGTTCCAGTTCTCTTGGCCTTGCTCCAATTGTCCTGGGCTTGCCATTGCTGTCTTGGCCTTGCTCTAGTTGTCTTGGCCTTACTCTAGCTGTATTGGCCTTTCTCTAGTTGTATTTGCCTTGCTCCAGTTGTCTTGGCCTTGCTCTAGTATTCTTGGGCTTGCTCCAATTGTTTTGGGCTTGCTCCAATTGTCTCTGGCTTACTCCAGTTGTCTTGGGATTGCTCCTGTTTTCATGGCCTTGCTCCAGTTGTCTTAGGATTGCTCCAGTTGTCTTGGGCTTGCCCCAGTTGTATTGGGTTTGCTCCAGTTGTCTTGGGCTTGCTCTAGTCGTCTTGGCCTTGTTCAAGTTGTCTTGGGCTTGCTCCAGCTGTCTTGGCCTTGCTCCAGTTGTCTTGGCCTGGCTCTAGTTGTATTGGCCTTTCTCCAGGTGTCTTGGGCTTGCGCTAGTTGTCTCGGGCTTGCTCCAGTTGTCTTGGCGTTGCTCCAGGTGTCTTGGAATTGCTTTAGTTGTCTTGGGCTCTCTTCAGCTGTCTTACGCTTGCTTCAGTTGTCTTGGACTTGGTCCAGTTGTCTTGGAATTGCTCCAGTTGTCTTCGGCTTGGTCCGCTTCTCTTGGGCCTGCTCCAGTTGTATTGGGCTTGCTCCAGTTGTCTTGGTCTTGCTCCAGTTGTATTGGGCTTGCTCTAGTTGTCGTGGGCTTGTTCCAGCTGTCTTGGACTTGCTCCAGTTATCTTCGTCTTGTTCCAGTTGTCTTTGTCTTGCTCCAGTTCTCTTAGCCTTGCTTCAGATGTCTTGGAATTTCTCTAGTTGTCTTGGGCTTCCTCCAGTTTTCTTGTGCTTGCTCCAGTTGTCTTGGCCTTGCTCCACTTGTCTTGGCATTGCTCCAGTTGTTTGGGGCTTGGTCCACTTGTCTTGGGCTTGCTCCAGTTGTATTGGGCTTCCTCGAGTTATCTTGGGATTGCTCCAGTTATCTTGGGCTTGCTCCAGTTGTCTTGGCCTTGCTCCAGTTGTATCAGGCTTGCTCCACTTGTCTTGGTCTTGCTCCAGTTTTTATGGCCTTGCTCCAGTTATCTTTGGCTTGCTCCAGTTGTCTTTGGCTTGCTCCAGTTATCTTAGCCTTGCTCCAGCTGTCTTGGACTTGCTCCAGTTGTCTTGGGCTTCCTCCAGTTGTCTTGGGCTTGCTCCAGTTATCTTTGGCTTGCTCCAGTTGTCTTTGGCTTGCTCCAGTTATCTTAGCCTTGCTCCAGCTGTCTTGGACTTGCTCCAGTTGTCTTGGGCTTCCTCCAGTTGTCTTGGGCTTGCTCCAGTTTCTTTGGCCTTGCTCCAGTTGAAATAGGCTCCAGGTGTCTTTGTCTTGCTCAAGTTGTCATGGCCTTGCTCCAGTTTTCTTGGGCTTGCTCCAGTTGTCTTGAACTTGCTCCAGTTGTCTTGGCTGGCTCCAGTTGTCTTGTCCTTGCTCCAGTTGTCTTGGGCTTGCCCCAGTTGTCTTGGGCTTGCTCCAGTTGTCTTGGGCGTGCTCCAGTTGTCTTACCTTGCTCCACTTGTCCTGGGCTTGCTCCAGCTGTCTTCGCCTTGCTCCAGTTGTATTGAGCTTGCTCCAGTTGGCTTGGGCTTGCTCCAGTTGTCTTTTCCTTGCTCCAGTTATCTTAGACTTACTCCAGTTGTCTTGGGCCTGCCCCAGTTGTTTTGGGCTTGCTCCAGTTGTCTTCAGCTTGCTCCAGTTATCCTGCCTTGCCCCAGTTGTCTTGGGCTTGCTCCTGCTGTCTTGGCCCTGCTTCAGTTGTCTTGGACTTGCTCCAGTTGTCTTGGGCTTGATCCAGTTGTCTTGGGCTTGCTCCAGTTGTATTTGGCTTGCACCAGTTGTATTGGCCTTGCTCAAGGTGTCTTGAGATTGCTCCACTAGTTTTGGGCTTGCTCCACTTGTCTTGGTCTTGCACTAGTTGTGTTGGACTTGCTTTAGTTGTATTGGGATTGCTCCAGTTGTCTTGGCCTTGCTCCACTTGTCTTGGTGTTGCTCCAGTTGTCTTGGGATTGGTCAACTTGTCTTGGGCTTGCTTCAGTCGTATTCCCCTTGCTCCAGATGTCTTGGGCTTGCTCCAGCTGTCTTGGGCTTGCTCCAGTTGTCTTTGCCTTGCTCTATTTATATCAGGCTTGCTCCAGTTCTCTTGGGCTTGCTCCAGTTGTCTTGGGCTTGCTCCAGTTTTTTTGGCCATGCTCCTGTTGTCTTAGGCTTGCTCCAGTTGTCTTGGGCTTGCACCAGTTGTCTTGGGCTTGCTCCAGTTGTCGTGGGCTTGTTCCAGTTGTCTTGGCGTTGCTCCACTTGTTTTGGGCTTGCTCCAGTTTTTTTGGCCTTGCTCCTGTTGTCTTAGGCTTGCTCCAGTTGTCTTGGGCTTGCACCAGTTGTCTTGGGCTTGCTCCAGTTGTCGTGGGCTTGTTCCAGTTGTCTTGGCGTTGCTCCACTTGTTTTGGGCTTGCCCCAGCTGTCTTGGCCTTGCTCCAGTTGTCTTGGCCTTGCTCCAGTTGTCTTGGCCTTGCTCCAGTTGTATTGGCCTTGCTCCAGTTCTCTTGGGCTTACTGTAGTTGTTTTGGGCTTGCTCCAATTGTCTCTGGCTTGCTCCAGTTGTCCTGGGCTTGCTCCAGTTTACATGGCCTTGCTCCAGTTGTCTTAGGATTGCTCCAGTTGTCTTGGGCTTGCCCTGTTCGTCTTGGGCTTGCTCCAGTTGTCTTGTGCGTGCTCTAGTTGTCTTGGCCTTTTTCCAGTTGTCTTGGGCTTGCTCCAGCTGTATTGGGCTCGCTCCAGTTGTCTTGGCCTTGCTCCTATTGTCTTGGACTTGCTTTAGATGTCTTGGGCTTGCTTCATTTCTCTTGGGCTTGCTCCAGTTGTCTTGGCCTTGCACCAGTTGTCTTGGCATTGCTCCAGTTGTCTTGGGCTTTTTCCACTTCTCTTAGGCTTGCTCCAGTTGTGTTGGGTTTGATCGCGCTGTCTTGGGCCTGCTCCAGTTGTCTTGGGCTTGCTAAAGTTGTCTCGGCATTGCTCCAGTTGTCTTGGCCTTGCTCCAGGTGTCTTGGTCCTGCTCCAGTTGTCTTGGGCTTGCTCCATTTGTCTTGGGCTTGCACCACTTTTCTTGGCCTTGCTCCAGTTGTCTTAGGCTTACTCGAGTTGTCTTGGGCTTGCTCCAGTTGTCTTGGGCTTGCTCCAGTTGTCTTGGGCTTGCTCCAGTTGTCTTGGCCTTGCTCCAATTGTCTTGGGCTTGCTTTAGCTGTCTTGGCCTTGCTCCAGTTGTCTTGGCCTTGCTCCAGTTGTCTTGGGCTTGCTCCAGTTGTCTTGGGCTTGCTCCAGTTGTCTTGGCCTTGCTCCAATTGTCTTGGGCTTGCTTTAGCTGTCTTGGCCTTGCTCCAGTTGTCTTGGCCTTGCTCCAGTTTTTTTGGCCTTGCTCTAGTTGTCCTGGGCTTGCTCCAATTGTCTTGGCTTGCTCCAGTTGTATTGGGCTTGCTCCAGTTTTCTTGACCTTGTTCCAGTTGTCTTTGGCTTGCTCCTATTGTCTTGGGCTTGCCCCAGTTGCATTGGGCTTGCTCCAGGTATCTTGGGCTTGCTCTAGTTGTCTTGGCATTGCTCCAGTTGTCTTGGGCTTCCTCCAGCTGTCTTGGCCTTGCTCCAGTTTTCTTGGCCTTGCTCCAGTTGTCTTGGCCTTACTCCAGGTGTCTTAGGCTTTTCCAGTTGTCCTGGGCTTGCTCCAGTTGTCTTGGGCTTGCTCCAGTTGTCTTGGGCTTGCTCCAGTTGTCTTGGGCGTGCTCCAGTTGTATTGGCCTTGCTCCAGGTGTCTTGGGCTTGCTCCAGTAGTCTTGGGCTTGCGCCAGTTGTCTTGGCCTTGCTCCAGTTGTGTTGGACTTGATTTTGTTGTCTCAGGCTTGCTTCAGTTGTCCTGTGCTTGCTCCAGTTGGTTTGGCCTTGCTCCAGTTGTCTTGGTCTTGCTCCAGTTGTCTTGGGCTTGGTCCACTTGTCTTGGGTGGGCTTCAGTCGTATTGGGCTTGCTCTAATTGTCTTGGGCTTGCTCTAGTTGTCTTGGGCTTGCCCCAGTTGTATTGGCCTTGCTCTAGTTGTATCAGGCTTGCTCCAGTTGTCTTGGGCTTGCTCCAGTTGTCTTGGGCTTGCTCCAGTTTTCTTGGCCTTGCTCCAGTTGTCTTTGGCTTGCTCCAGTTGTCTTGGGCTTGTCCCAGTTGTCTTGGGCTTGCTCCAGTTGTGTTGGGCTTGTTCCAGTTCTCTTGGCCTTGCTCCAATTGTCCTGGGCTTGCCATTGCTATCTTGGCCTTGCTCTAGTTGTCTTGGCCTTGCTCTAGTTGTATTGGCCTTGCTCTTGTTGTAATTTCCTTCCTCCAGTTGTCTTTGCCTTGCTCTAGTAATCTTGGGCTTGCTCTAATTGTCTCTGGCTTACTCTAGTTGTCTTGGGCTTGCTCCAGTTTTCATGGCCTTGCTCCAGTTGTCTTAGGATTGCTCCAGTTGTCTTGGGCTTGCCCCAGTTGAATTGGGCTTGCTCCAGTTGTATTGGGCTTGCTCTAGTCGTCTTGGCCTTGTTCAAGTTGTCTTGGGCTTGCTCCAGCTGTCTTGGCCTTGCTCCAGTTGTCTTGGCCTTGCTCTAGTTGTATTGGCCTTTCTCCAGGTGTCTTGGGCTTGCTCTAGTTGTCTCGGGCTTGCTCCAGTTGTCATGGTGTTGCTCCAGTTGTCTTGGAATTGCTTTAGTTGTCTTGGGCTTGCTTCAGCTGTCTTACGCTTGCTTCAGTTGTCTTGGCCTTGCTCCAGTTGTCTTGGCATTGCTCCAGTTGTCTTGGGCTTGGTCCGCTTCTCTTGGGCTTGCTCCAGTTGTATTGGGCTTGCTCCAGTTGTCTTGGTCTTGCTCCGGTTGTATTGGGCTTGCTCTAGTTGTCGTGGGCTTGGTCCAGCTGTCTTGGACTTGCTCCAGTTATCTTTGTCTTGGTCCAGTTGTCTTTGTCTTGCTCCAGTTATCTTAGCCTTGCTTCAGATGTCTTGGAATTTCGCTAGTTGTCTTGGTCTTGCTCCAGTTTTTTTGTGCTTGCTCCAGTTGTCTTGGCCTTGCTCCACTTGTCTTGGGGTTGCTCCAGTTGTTTGTGGCTTGGTCCACTTGTCTTGGGCTTGCTCCAATTGTATTGGGCTTGCTCGAGTTATCTTGGGCTTGCTCCAGTTATCTTGGGCTTGCTCCAGTTGTTTTGGCCTTGCTCCAGTTGTATCAGGCTTGCTCCACTTGTCTTGGTCTTGCTAGAGTTGTCTTGGCCTTTCTCTAGTTATCTTTGGCTTGCTCCAGTTGTCTTTGGCTTGCTCCTGTTGTCTTAGCCTTGCTCCAGCTGTCTTGGACTTGCTCTAGTTGTCTTGGGCTTCCTCTAGTTGTCTTGGGCTTGCTCCAGTTTCTTTGGCCTTGCTCCAGTTGTTTTGGGCTTGCTCCAGGTGTCTTGGTCTTGCTCAAGTTATCATGGCCTTGCTCCAGTTTTCTTGGGCTTGCTCCAGTTGTTTTGGGCTTGCTCGAGTTGTCTTGGCTTGCTCCAGTTGTCTTGTCCTGGCTCCAGGTGTCTTAGGCTTTCTCCAGTTGTCTTGGGCTTGCCCTAGTTGTCTTGGGCTTGCTCCAGTTGTCTTGGGCGTGCTTCAGTTGTCTTACCTTGCTCCAGTTGTCTTGGGCTTGCTCCAGCTGTCTTCGCCTTGCTCCAGTTGTATTGCGCTTGCTCCAGTTGGCTTGGGCTTGCTCCAGTTTTCTTTTCCTTGCTCCAGTTATCTTAGGCTTACTCCAGTTGTCTTGGGCTTGCCCCAGTTGTCTTGGGCTTACTCCAGTTGTCTTCGGCTTGCTCCAGTTATCCTGCCTTGCCCCAGTTGTTTTGGGCTTGCTCCAGCTGTCTTGGCTTGCTTCAGTTGTCTTGGACTTGCTCCAATAGTCTTGACCATGACCACAGAGTTAACCAGGTGACTTTAACTTCTATGAATCATAACACGTGTTTGCCAAGGTCAGAGTGCCCAATCACATTAGACGTGTACTAGGAATGACCTTCCAGGAATAAACAAGGTCAAATACTGGTGGAACAGTGTGGCTATTGTGCGCAACGTCTTGACAAAATTGGCCTATGCCAAAGACAATGACCACAAACTTAACCAAGTGACTTTAACTTCTATGAATCATAACAAGATCCAGCCACGGTCAGAGTGCCCAGTCACAGTGCACTTGTACTAGGCATGACCTTGCATGTATAAACAAGGTACAATACTGGTCGATGGATGTGGCTATTGTGCGTAATGTCTTGGAAAACTTGGCACGTGTCACTGACCATGAGCACAAAGTTAACCAAGTGACTTTAACTTCTATGAATCAAATCACAAATCAGCCATGGTCAGAATGCCCAATAACTGTGCACGTAAACTAGGCATGACCTTGCATGTGAAAACAAGGTAAAATACTGGTGGCTCGGTTTGGCTATTTTGCACAATGTCTTGACAAAGTTGTGTCGGAATATTGAAGTCAACACTGGCAACCTCTCTCGGATAATCCGAGTTCTCAATAAACGGTTCAGGTTCGGCATCAAGCCAACAGAACCTCCTCGCCAACGGATTGTCGGTCACGGCCAGTGGCTTAAAGGCGAGTCGCCCCTAATAACCGCAACCACGTCGCAGTCGCGTCCGACTAGCGAAGAAGAAGCCGTTGAAATATCTTTGTCCTGTTCTGTGATGTATTACTGAGGATGTTCATTCACTCAAATTAACCAGAACAATTCTGCTCATCCTGTTCCCATTTGGTTCCGCGGCTTCGCCGCTGTGTCTTTGCCCTGCTCGCTCCTCGCATTTCCTGTCTTCGCCAGTCCCTCTCAACTCTTTGCTCCGTCACTCTCGCTCCTGCGCTCAGCTCTCTTACTCCGCCAACCATCACTCACCTCTCCAGCACTCTCTCTCACATCAACCTGTCTACCTCGCCTACGTCGCATCTAAGCCTCTATCAGCTTCCGCGACTAACTCCCCGGACTGCTCTCGCCTACTTCACTCCGCTGATGTATGCTTGCATGTCCTAACGCTTTTGCCTGCTTCTGTTGCCGCTGTTCTCGTGCCTGCATTCTTCTGACATGGTATCAGAGCTTCAGGGAACATCACCTGGAGTCCCGTGACCGCGTGATTGCTCTGCCGTCATCCTTGCTTCATTGCTTCGACTTGCGTTCTCCTGCCGCCGCTATCACCGTGCCGCGTCTCGTCGCTTTGTCAACAGCTGACAACAGCAGCTCTGCCTGACGAGTTCTCCACGCTGAATAAATGCCTCGTCGTCCTAAGAAGGCCCTGCGCCCATTTCCGCGCCCGTGGCTAACAACCGGTGACGTGTCGCCCATATCAGCCGCAAGCAACTCTCGAGCCGCCGCCTACCGTCAACTACCAAGAAGCTTCCTGCCGCCCGCCATCCGCTGCCCCTCATCACATCTGCCTCCGCCAGCATCTCCTCCTCTTTCATCTTGCCTCATCAGCATCATCTGCTCCTTCCTCACTGTCATCCTCTGTCCACCTGCGCCCATCACCTCGAGCCGCCTTCTCGCATCGCCTCCTCGCCTCGTCAGCAGCTGCAGCCAAGACTACCGCCGTCAGGATATCGGACACCACCAGTCTTCTTGCTCCCATTTCCGAGCCAACTGGGGAACAAGCCGTCACTCTCCTGACATCGGCGATCTAGCGCCTCTGCCCGCTGCCTGACTCCCTCTCGCAACCAACTTCTTCTAGCTGACAGGATATCGGACACCACCAGTCTTCCTGCTCCCATTTCCGAGCCAACTGGGGAACAAGCCGTCACTCTCCTGAACGCAAAAGAAGTAGTTGTGTCACTCTGCCTCCCTACCGCATCATCTCTCATCTCGGCTCCCTCCGCTCGCATCGCCTCCTGCTTCTCTTCTCCTTCATCATCATCAGCCTTTGATCTTCATCCTCATCTGCCTCCATCATTCCTTCTCCTCGACCTTCACGCTCCAGTCTCCTCAGCTTCATCAGCCGCCTGTTCCTGTCTCATCTCTACCTTGTCATCATCAGCATCCTCTGCGCCGCCTTCGCATTTATCATCGTCATCAGCATAATCTCCTCACGCACGTGGTTCCGCCCCTGCGCCCACTCATCAATCTATCGTTTCCTCCGCTTCCGCACCTCTTTCAGCTCGGCTCAAGGACCCGCCCGGTCGCATCGCCTTTTCTGCGACGACATGTGCCCACGCCGAAACTTCCTTCTGCGCACGCGGTTCGCCCCTGCGCCCACTCAGCCATCATCATCAACTTCCGTTTTATCAGCAATCATCAGCATCTGTGAACGGCTCTAGGATCTGCACGAGCTAGCTGCCGGCTTCCGCAGCAGCCTGCACTCACGCCAGTAGCAGATTTCTCGCGGCGCATTCGCACCTGCCTTCCCCTTGCCGCATTCTACTCCCCTTTTTCAATCGCGCATGTGGTCTCGCCCCTGCGCCCACTCCATCATCCATCGTTCCTCCGCCATCATCCGCTTCCGCTCCGCTCGGCACAAGGACCCACCCGGTCGCATCGCCTGTTCCGCGACGACCTGCACCCACGCCGAAAACTTCCGTCGCACACGTGGTTTTGTCCCTGCGCCCACTGCATCATCAATCGCTTTCTGCCATCAAAACGTCTTCTGTCATCAGCTCACCCATTCCGCGACAACCTGCAACCCACACCGAAAACTTTGCAAACGCACGAGGTTTCCTCTCTGCGCCCACTCACTCGTCAACCATTTCCCCTCTCATTCTTCTACCCTCAAGCAATCCAACATATCACACCCAATCATTCGCACTTGCAGCTGAAGTGCAGTTCAACGAGGTCAGTGCACAGGAACCGGATACCACCCGTCTCCCTGCTCAAATCAAGCTAACCGGTGGAACAAGCCGCTGTATCCGTGCAGCTGACTACTCAGCAAACTGGACCTCTCTGCATCCTCCTGGAACTCACAGAGTCTGCTGTGGCAGAGCACTCTTTGAGCGCGGCGTCGTGGCAGCGCCCTCCATCTCCTGCACCCACGACCTCCACCATCATCTCCAAGGGACCATGCCAAGGAGAATGAGCTCTCGGCGGTATCCTCTTGGAACAACACTTTCATCAAGGAAAACTCAGCAATCAACCTTGATGAATCAACGGTTCCCCTCGGCACTCCCTACACTGGAACAAACCATGAGTAACAACACAATCAATGCTCTCCTTCGTGTTCAACCTTCAGTGAAGCAGATCTACTTCATTGACTGTTCAACATCCAACAGCGCATTAATCGACATTGTCACTCATCTTCCAGAGTGCTTACGGGACTCCCCCCAACTGCAAAGGAACAGAGATGGTTCCACAAACTACCATCAATGGAGAGTTGAACTTCTCCTCAACCTGGGATGACTTCAGTTTCCCAAGTTCAATCTCCGACAGGTACTGCTTGGTCTCCTAGATTCAATATACCTTCTTGATACGAACTGGGTTGAAGCACTTCTGAAGGAGGCGCTCACCCTCACTACTCATCACCCTCTTCATCCACTAATCCGATAATCAGACGAGGGACTCTCTGAGGTCTGGCAAACCATGTATCTGTCCTGCGCCTCATCTTCTCTCCAGCGTTGACTTCAAGGGGGGCTGTCGGAATATTGAAGTCAACACTGGCAACCTCTCTCGGATAATCCGAGTTCTCAATAAACGGTTCAGTTTCGGCATCAAGCCAACAGAACCTCCTTGCCAACGGATTGTCGGTCACGGCCAGTGGCTTAAAGGCGAGTCGCCCGTAATAACCGTGACCACGTCGCAGGCGCATCCGGCTAGCAAAGAAGAAGCCGTTGAAATATCTTTGTCATGTTCCGTGATATGTTACTGAGAATGTTCATTCCCTCAAATTAACCATAACAGTTCTACTCATCCTGTTCCCATTTGGTTCCGCGGCTTCGCCGCTGTGTCTTCGCCCTGCTCGCTCCTCGCATTTCCTGTCTTCGCCAGTTCCTCTCAACTCTTCGCTCCGTCACTCTCGCTCCTTCGCTCAGCTCTCTTACTTCGCCAACCATCACTCACCTCTCCAGCACTCTCTCTCACATCAACCTGTCTACCTCGCCTACCTCGCATCTCAGCCTCTATCAGCTTCCGCGACTAACTCCCCGGACCGCTCTCGCCTACGTCACTCCGATCACGTATGATTGCATGTCCTGACGCTTCTGCTTGCTTCTGCTGCCACTGTTCTCGTGCCTGCATTCTTCTGACAAGTTGGCCTGTGCCACTGACCATGGCCACAAAGTTCACCAAATGTATGTAACTTCTATGAAGCATAGCACGAGAAAGCCACGGTCAGAGTGCCCAATAACAGTGCACGTGTACTAGGCATGAACTTGCAGGTATATAAAAGGTAGAATACTGGTGGCTCGGTGTGGCTATTGTGCGCAACGCCTTGACAAAGCTGGCATGTGCTACTGACCGTGACCACAAAGTTAACCAAGTGACTTTAACTTCTATGAATCATGGCACGAGTCAGCCACGGTCAGGGTGCCCAATCACAGTGTAGTGTTCTAGGCATGACCTTTCAGGTATGAACAAAGTAAAATACTGGTGGCTCATTGTGGCGATTGCGCGCAATGTCTTGACAAGGTTGGCCCGTGCCACTGACCATGACCACTAATTTAACCAAGTGACCTTAACTTCTATGAATCACAACACAGATCAGCCACTGTCAGAGTGTCCAATCACAGTCCACATGTACTAGGCATGACCTTTTAGGTATAAAAAAGGCAAAATACTAGTGGCTCTCAGTGGATATTGTACGCAATGTTTTGACAAAGTTGGCTTATGCCACTGACCGAGGCCACAAAGCTAACCACGTCATTTTAAATGATATGAATCATAACACGAGTCAGCCATGGTCAGAGTGCCCAATTACAATGCACGTGTACTAGGCATGACCTTGCAGGTATAAACAAGGTAAAATACTAGTGGCTCCATATGGCTATTGTGCGCAGGGTCTTGACAAGGTTGGCATGTGTCACTGACCATGAGCACAAAATAAACCAAGTTACTTTAACTTATATGAATTATAGCACAAGTCAGCCACGATCAGAGTGCCCAATTACTGTGCACATGTACTAGGCATGACCTTGCAGGTATCGACAAGGTAAAATACTATTGGCTCGGTGTGGCTATTCTGCGCAATGTCGTGACAAAGTTGGCTGGAGCAACTGGCCATTAGCACCAAGTTAACCAAGTGACATTGTTTTCTGTGAATCATAGCACGATTCAGCCACGGTCAGAGTGCCCAATCACAGTGCACATGTACAAGCCATGACCTTGTAGGTTTTAACAAGGTAAACTAATGCTGGCTCGGGGAGGCTATTGCACGCAGTGTCTTGACAAGGTTGGCCTGTGCCACTGACAATGAGCACAAAGTTAACCAAATGATTTTGACTTTTATGAATCACAACCAAGTCAGCCACGGTCAGAGTGCCCAATCACAATGCACGTGTACTAGGCATGACCTTGCAGGTTTAATCAAGGTAAAATACTGGTGGCTCTGCATGGCTATTGTGCGCAATGTCTTGGCAAAGCTGGCCTGTGTCACTGACCACGAGCACAAAGGTAACCGAGTGACTTTAACTTCTATATATCCTAGTACGGGTCAGCCATGGTCAGAGTGTCCAATCACATTGCATGTGTACTAGGCATGACATTGCAGGAATAAACAAGGTACAATACTGGTGGTTCGGTGTGGCTATTGTGCTTTCTATTTGATAGCCAGTCTTCCCAAATCATTATTACCCCCTCTGACTCTATGTGACTCGTGTTGTGAGTTGTCAACATTAACCACATGAAGTGAAATTATTTGGTCATGGTCAGTGACATATGCATACTTTGGTTGGTTACTGTGCATTGTAGCCACACTGTGCCACTACATATGAAAGATATTTGTTCTTGGTAGTCAATAACTAGTATTCACAAACCATTATCTTCCACTCTGACCATGTGTGACTCGTGTCATGAGTTGTCAAAGTTTACCACACATAGTGACATTCTTTGGTCATGGTCAGTGACATATGCCTACGTTGGTTGGTCATCGTGCATAGTATCCACACCGTGCCACAACATATTGAAGGTCCCTATGCTTGCTAGTTGATACCTGGTATTCCCAAACCATTGTTTCCCCCTGTGACCATCTGTGACTCGTACTATGAGTTATCAACGTTGACCACACATAGCGGATTTCTTTCGTCAAAGGCAGTACATATGCCACACCGTTCTACTACTGATTGAAGTTTGTTGTACTTGCTAGTTGAAACTGATATTCCCAGACCATTGTTTCCCCCTCTGACCATGTGTGACTCGTGTTATGGTTGGTGAACGTTGACCACCCATATTGAAATCCTTTGGTCATGGTCAGTGACATATGCCTAGTTTGGTTGTTTGATGTGCATAGTAGCCATGCCGTGCCACTACGTATTGAAGTTCTTTGTCCTTTCTAGTCGATACATGGAGTTCCCAAACCATTGTCTCTCCCTCTGACCATTTGTGACTCGTGTTATGAGTTTTCAGTGCTGACCACACATACTGGACTTCTTCGGTCATACTCAGTGACGTATGCATCCTTTGGTTGGTCACTGTGCACGCTAGCCACACTGTGCCACTACTTGGTGAAGTTCTTTGTACTTGCTAGTTGATAACTAGTATTCTCAACCCATTGTTTCCCCCTCTGACCATTTGTGACTCGTGTTATGGGGTGTGAACGTTGACCACCCATATATAAATTCTTTGGTCATGGTCAGTGACATATGCCTAGTTTGGGTTGTCAATGTACATGGTTGCCATGCCGTGTCACTATGTATCAAAGGTCTTTGTGCTTTCTAGTTGATAGTTAGTCTTTCCAACCAATTGTTACCCCCCCTGACTATCTGTGACTCGTGTTGTGAGTTTGCAACGTTGACCACATGAAGTGAAATTCTTTGGTCATGGTCAGTAACATATGCATACTTTGGTTGGTCACTGTGCATTGTAGCCACACTGTGCCACTACATATTGAAGGTATTTGGACTTGCTAGTCGATAACTAATATTCACAACCCATTATCTTCCACTCTGACCATTTGTGACTCGTGTTATGAGTTGTCAAATTGTACCACACATAGTGACATTCTATGGTCATGGTCAGTGACATATGCCTACTTTGGTTGGTCATCGTGCATGGTACCCACACCGTGCCACAACTTATTCAAGGTCCTTGTGCTTCCTAGTTGATACCTGGTGTTCCCAAACCATTGTTTCCCCCCTCTGACCATTTGTGACTCGTATTATGAGTTGTCAACGTTGACCACACACAGCGAATTTCTGTGGTCAAAGGCAGTACATATGCCTACTTTGGTCGGTCATTGTGCGTGGTAGCCACACCGTGCTACTACTGATTGAAGTTCATTGTACTTGCTAGTTGAGAACTGATATTCCCAGACCATTGTTTCCCCCTCTGACCGTTTGTGAGTCGTGTTATGGTTGGTGAACGTTGACCACCCATATTGAAATTCTTTGGTCATGGTCAGTGACATATGCCTAGTTTGGTTGTTTGGTGTGCACAGTAGCCAGACCGTGCCACTACGTATTGAAGTTCTTTGTCATTTCTAGTCGATACATAGGGTTACCAAACCATTGTCTCTCCATCTGACCATTTGTGAATCGTGTTATGAGTTGTCAATGTTGACCACACATAGTGGACTTCTTCGGTCATAGTCAGTGACGTATGCATCCTTTGGGTGGTAACTGTGCATGCTAGCCACACCGTGGCACTACTTGTTGAAGGTATTTGTACTTGATAGTTGATAACTAGTGTTCCCAACCCATTGTTTCCCCATCTGACCATTTGTGACTCGTGTTATGAGTTTTCAACGTTGACCACACACTGTGAAATTCTTTTGGTCATGGTCAGTGACATATGCCTACATTAGTTTGTCACTGTACATGGTTACCACGCTGTGTCACTACGTATTGAAGGTCTTTGTGCTTTCTTGTTGATAACTAGTATTACCAAACCATTGTTACCCCTCTGACTATATGTGAATCGTGTTGTGAGTTGTCAATGTTGACCACATGAAGTGAAATTCTTTGGTCATGTTCAGTGACATATGCATACTTCGGTTGGTCAATGTGCATTGTAGCCACACTATGCCACTACATATCGAAGGTATTTGTACTTGCTAGTCGACGACTAGTATTCACAAACCATTACATTCCACTCTAACCATTTGTGACTCGTGTTATGAGTTGTCAAAGTTTACCACACATATTGATATTAATTGGTCATGGTCAGTGACATATGCCTACTTTGGTTGGTCATCGTGCATGGTATCCACACCGTGCCATAACTTATTGAAGGTCCTTGTGCTTGCTAGTTGATACCTGGTGTTCCCAAACCATTGTTTCCCCGTCTGACCATTTGTGACTCGTATTATGAGTTGTCAATGTTGACCACACACAGCGGATTTCGTTGGTCGAAGGTAGTACATATGCCTACGTTGGTCGGTCATTGTGCATGGTAGCCACACCGTGCTACTACTGATTGAAGGTGGTTGTACTTGCTAGTTGAGAACTGATATTCCCAGACCATTGTTTCCCCCTCTGACCGTTTGTGACTCGTGTTATGGTTGGTGAACGTTGACCACCCATATTGAAATCATCTGGTCATGGTCAGTGACATATGCCTAGTTTGGTTGTTTGGTGTTCATAGTAGCCACACCGTGCCACTACGTATTGACGTTCTTTGTCCTTTCTAGTCAATACATATGGTTCTCAAACCATTGTCTCTCCCTCTGACCATTTGTGACTCGTGTTATGAGTTGTCAATGTTGACCACACATAGTGGACTTCTTCGGTCATAGTCAGTGGTTGGTTGGTCACTGTGTACGCTAGCCACACCATGCAACTACTTGTTAAAGATCTTTGTACTTGCTAGTTGATAACTAGTGTTCCCAACCTATTGTTTCCCCCTGTGACCATTTGTGACTCGTGTTATGCGTTTTCAACGTTGACCACACACTGTGAAATTCGTTTGGTCATGGTTAGTGACATATGCCTACTTTGGTTTGTCACTTTACATGGTTACCATGCTGTGTCACTACGTATTGAAGGTCTTTGTGCTTTCTAGTTGATAGCTAGTCTTCCCAATCCATTGTTGCCCCCTCTGAATATCTCTGACTCATGTTGTGAGTTGTCAACATCGACCACATGAAGTGAAATTCTTTGGTCATGGTCAGTGACATATGCATTCTTTGGTTGGTCACTGTGTATTGAAGCGACACCGTGCCACTACATATTAAAGGTATTTATACTTGCTAGTGGATAACTATTATTCACAAACCATGATCGTCCACTCTGACCATTTGTGACTCGTGTTATGGGTTGTCAAAGTTTACCACACACGGTGACATTGTTTGGTCATGGTCAGTGACATATGCCTACTTTGGTTGGTCAAAGTGCATGGTATCCACACCGTGCCACAACTTATTGAAGGTCCTCTTGCTTGCTAGTTGATACCTTGTGTTCCCAAGCCATTGTTTCCC
The DNA here is from genome assembly GCA_023375785.1 of Penium margaritaceum. Classification (NCBI taxonomy): domain Eukaryota; kingdom Viridiplantae; phylum Streptophyta; class Zygnematophyceae; order Desmidiales; family Peniaceae; genus Penium; species Penium margaritaceum. The sequence continues at coordinate 48,142 of SZWC01002193.1, forward strand.
CCTCTGACCATTTGTGACTCGTATTATGAGTTGTCAACGTTGACCAAACATAGCGGATTTCTTTGGTCAAAGGCAGTACATGTGCCTACTTTGGTCGGTCATTGTGCATGGTAGCCACACCGTGCTACTACTGATTGTTGGTCGCTGTACTTGCTAGTTGAGAACTGATATTCCCATACAATGTTTTCCCCCTCTGACCGTTTGTGACTCGTGTTATGGTTGGTGAACGTTGACCACCCATATTGAAATTATCTGGTCATGATCAGTGACATAGGCATAGTTTGGTTGTTTGGTGTGCATAGTAGCCACACTGTGCCACTAAGTATTGAAGTTCTTTGTCCTTTCTAGTTGATACATAGGGTTCCCAACCCATTGTCTCTCCCTCTGACCATTTGTGACTCGTGTTATGAGTTGTCAATGTTGACCACACATAGTGGACTTATTCGGTCATAGTGAGTGAGATGTGCATCCATTGGTTGGTCACTGTGCACGCTAGCCACACCATGCAACTACTTGTTAAAGGTCTTTGTACTTGCTAGTTGCTAACTAGTGTTCCCAACCCATTATTTCCCCCTCTGAACATTTGTGACTCGTGTTATGAGTTTTCAACGTTGACCACACACTGTCAAATTCGTTTGGTCATGGTTAGTGACATATGCCTACTCTGGGTTGTCACTATACATGGTTACCACGCCGTGTCACTACGTATTCAATATCTTTGTGCTTTCTAGTTGATATCTAGTCTTCCCATACCATTGTTACTCCCCTCCGACTATCTGTGACTCGTGTTGTGAGTTGTCAACATTGGCAGCATGGAGTGAAATTCTTTGGTCATGGGCAGTTACATATGCATACTTTCGTTGGTCACGGTGCATTGTATCCACACTGTGCCACTACATATGGAAGGTAATTGTACTTGCTAGTCGATAAGTAGTATACACAAACCATTATCTTCCACTCTGACCATGTGTGACTCGTGTTATGAGTTGTCAAAGTTTACCACACATAGTGACTTTCTTTGGTAATGGTCAGTTACATACGCCTACTTTGGTTGGTCATTGTGCATGGTATCCACAACGTGCCACTACTTATTAAAGGACCTTGTTCTTGCTGGTTGATACCTGGTGTTCCCAACCCATTGTTTCCCCCTCTAACCATTTGTGACTCGTATTATGAGCTGTCAACGTTGACCACACACAGCGGATTTCTTTGGTCAAAGGCAGTACATATTCCTTCTTTGGTCGGTCATTGTGCATGGTAGCCACACCATGCTACTTCTCATTGAAGGTCGTTGTACTTGCTACTTGATAACTGATATTCCCGGACCATTGTTTCCCCCTCTGACTGTTTGTGACTCGTGTTATGGTTGGTGAACGTTCACCACCCATATTGAAATTCTTTGGTCATGGTCATAACATATGCCTAGTTTGGTCGTTTTGTGTGCATAGTAGCCACACCATGCCAATACGTATTGAAGTTCTCTGTCCTGTCTAGTCGATACATAGGGTTCCCAAACCATTGTCTCTCCCTATGACCATTTGTGACTCGTGTTATGAGTTGTCAATGTTGACCACTGATAGTGGACTTCTTCAGTCATAGTCAGTGACAGAATCATCCTTTGGTTTGTCACTGTGCACGCTAGCCACACCGTGCCACTACTTGTTGAATGTCTTTGTACTTGCTAGTTGATAACTAGTGTTCCCAACCCATTGTTTCCCCCTCTGACCATTTGTGACTCGTGTTATGGGTTGTGAACGTTGACCACCCATATTGAAATTCTTTGGTCATGGTCAGTGACAAATGCCTAGTTTGGTTTGTCACTGTGCATGGTTACCACGCCGTGTCACTACATATTGAATTTCTCTGTGATTTCTAGTTGATAGCTAGTCTTCCCAAACCATTCTGACTCCCTCTGACTACCTGTGACTCGTGTCATGAGTTGTCAACGTTGACCACATGAAGTAAAATTCTCTGGTCATGGTCAGAGACATGTGCATACTTTGGTTGGTCACTGTGCATTGTAGCCACACTATGCCACTACATGTTGAAACTATTTGTACTTGCTAGACAATAACTAGTACTCACAAAACATTACCTTCCACTCTGACCATTTGTCACTCATGTTATGAGTTGTCAAAGTTTACCACACGTAGTGACATTATTTGGTCATGGTCAGTGACATATGCCTACTTTGGTTGGTCATCGTGCATGGTATCCACACCGTGCCACACTTTATTAACGGTCATTGTACTTGCTAGTTGATACCTGGTGATCCCAAACCATTGTTTCCCCCTCTGACCATTTGTGACTCGTATTATGAGTTGTCAACGTTGACCCCACAAAGCGGACTTCTTTGGTCAAATGCAGTACATACGCCTACTTTGGTCGGTCATTGTGCATGGTAGCCACACCATCCTACTACTGATTGAAGGTCGTTGAACTTGCTCGTTGAGAACTGATGTTCCCAGAACATTGTTTCCCGCTCTGACCGTTTGTGAGTCGTGTTATGGTTGGTGAACGTTGACCACCCATGTTGAACATTTCTGGTCATGGTCAGTGACATATGCCTAGTTTGGTTGTTTGGTGTGTATAGTAGCCACACCGTGCCACTACGTATTGAAGTTCTTTGTCCTTTCTAGTCAATACATAGGCTTCCCAAACCATTGTCTCTCCCTTTGACCATTCGTGACTCGTGTTGTGTGCTGTCGATGTTGACCACACATAGTGGACTTCTTCGGTCATAGTCAGTGACGTGTGCATCCTTTTGTTGGTCACAATGCACAGTAGCCACACCGTGCCAATACTTGTTGAAGGTCTTTGTACTTTCTAGTTGATAAATAGTGTTCCAAACCCATTGTTTCCACCACTGACCATTTGTGACTCGTGTTATGAGTTTTCAACATTGACCACACACTGTGAAATTCTTTTGGTCATGGTTAGTGACATATGCCTACTTTGGTTTGTCACTGTACATGGTTTCCACGCTGTGTCACTACGTATTGAAGGTCTTTGTGCTTTCTAGTTGATAGCTAGTCTTACCAAACCATTTTTACCGCCTCTGACTATCTGTGAATCATGTTGTGAGTTGTCAAAAATGACCACATGAAGTGAAATTCGTTGGTCATGGACAGTGACATATGCATACTTGGGTTGGTCACTGTGCATGGTAGCCACACTGTGCCACTGCGTATTGAAGGTATTTGTACTTGCTAGTTGATAACTAGCATTCACAAACCATTATCTTCCACTATGACCATTTGTGACTCGTGTTATGAGTTGTCAAAGTTTACCACACATAGTGACATTCTTTGGTCATGGTCAGTGACATATGCCTACTTTGGTTGGTCATTGTGCATGGTATCCACACCGTGCACGGTTGCACGGTGTGGCTTCGGTATGGTTTCGGACGACTAGCGTCACATCAATACGTAGTGACACGGTGTGGTAACAATGTACAGTCACAAGCCAAAGTAGGCATATGTCACTAACCATGACCAAAACAATTTCACGGTGTGTGGCCAACGTTGAAAACTCATAACACGAGTCACAAATGGTCAGAGGGGGGAAACCATGGGCTGGGAACACTAGTGATCAACTATCAAGTACAAAGACCTTAAACCAGTAATGGAACGGTGTGGCTAGCGTGCACAATGACCAACCAAAGGATGCATACGTCACTGACTATGACCGAAGAAGTCCACTATGTGTGGTCAACATTGACAACTCATAACACGAGTCACAAATGGTCAGAGGGAGAGACAATGGTTTGGGAACCCTATGCATCAACTATAAAGGACAAGGAACTTCAATACGTAGTGGCACGGTGTGGCTACTGTGCACACCAAACAATCAAACTAGGCACATGTCACTGACCATGACCAAAGAATTTCAATATGGGTGGTCAACTTTCACCAACCGTAACACGAATCACAAACATTCAGAGGGGGAAACAATGGTATGGGAGAATCCGGTTTCAACTAGCAAGTACAACGACCTTCAATCAGTAGTAGCAGGGTGTGGCTACCATGCACGATGACCGACCAAAACAGGCAAAAGTTCTTTGGCCAAAGAAATCTGCTGTGTGTGGTCAACGTTGACAACTCATAATACGAGTAACTGATGGTCAGAGGGGGAAAACATTGTTTGGGAACACCAGGTATGAACTAGCAAGCACAAGGACCTTCAATAAGTTATGGCACGGTGTGGATACCATGCACGATGACCAACCAAAGTAGGCATATGTCACTGACCATGACCAAATAATGTCACTGTGTGTGGTAAACTTTGACAACTCATAACACAAGTGACAAATAGTCACAGTGGAAGATGATGGTTTGTGAATACTAGTTATCGAATAGAAAGTGCAAATACCTTCAATATCTAGTGGCACTGTGTGGCTACCATGCACAGGGACCAACCAAAGAATGCATATGTCACTGACCATGACCAAAGAATTTTACTTCATGTGGTCAACGTTGACAACTCACAACACGAGTCAAATATAGTCAGAGGGGGGTAACAATGGTTTGGGAAGACTAGTTATCAACAAGAAAGCACAAAGACCTTCAATACATAGTGCCACAGCGTGGTAACCATGTACGATGACCAACCAAAGTAGGCATATGTCACCGACCATGACCAAAATTATTTCACTGTGTGTGGTCAACGTTGAAAACTCATAACATGAGTCAGAAATGGTTAGAGGGGGAAACAATGGGTTGGGAAAATTAGTTATCAACTAGCAAGTACAAAGGCGTTCAACAAGTAGTGGCACGATGTGGCTAGCGTGCACATTGACCAATCAAAGGATGCATACGTCACTGACTATGACCGAAGGAGTCCACTATGTGTGGTCAACATTGACAACTCATAACACGAGTCACAAATGGTTATAGGGAGACACAATGGTTTGGGAACCCTATGTATGGACAAGTAAGGACAAAGAACTTCAATACGTAGTGGCATGGTGTGGCTACTATGCACACCAAACAACCAAACCATGCATGTGTCACTGACCATGACCAAAGAATTTCAATATGCGTGGTCAACGTTCACAAACCATAACACGAGTCACAAACGGTCAGAGAGGGAAACAATGGTCTGGGAATATCAGTTCTCAACTAGCAACTAGAACGCCCTTCAATCAGTAGTAGCACTATGTGGCTACCATGCACAACGACCAACCAAAGTAGGCATAGGTACTGCCTTTGACCAAAGAAATCCGCTGGGTCTGGTCAACGCTGACAACTCATAATACGAGTCACAAATGGTCAGAAGGGCAAACAATGGTTTGGGAACACCAGGTATCAACTAGCAAGCACAAGGACCTTTGATAAGCTGTGGCACGGTGTGGATAACATGCACGATGACCAACCAAAGTAGGCATATGTCACTGACCATGACCAAAGAACGTCACTATGTGTGGTAAACTTTGACAACTCATAACACGAGTCACAAATGGTCAGAGTGGACGATAATGGTTTGTGAATACTATATGTCGACTACCAAGTACAAATGCCATCAATATGTAGTGGTACAGTGTGGCTACCATGCACAGTGACCAAACAAAGTATGCATATGTCACTGACCATGACCAATGAATTTCATTTCATGTGGTCAACGTTGACACCTCACAGCACGAGTCACAGATAGTCAGAGGGGGGTAACAATGGTTTGGGAACACTAGCTATCAACTAGAAAGCACAAAGACCTTCAATACGTAGTGACACGGCGTGGTAACCATGCACAGTGACAAACCAAAGTAGGCATATGTCAATAACCATGACCAAACGTATTTCACAGTGTGTGGTAAATGTTGAAAACTCATAACACGAGTCAAAAATGGTCAGAGGGGGAAACAATGGGTTGGGAACACTAGTTATCAACTAGCAAGTACAAATACCTTCAACACGTAGTGGCAGGGTGTGGCTAGCGTGCACAGGGAACAACCAAAGGATGCATACGTCAATGACTATGACCGAATAAGTCCACTACGTGTGGTCAACGTTGACAACTCATAACACGAGTCACAAATGGTCAGAGGGAGAAACAATGGTTTGGGAACCCTATGTATTGACTAGAAAGGACGAAGAACCTCAATAGGTAGTGGCACGGTGTGGCTACCATGCACACCAAACAACCAAACCAGGCATATGTCACTGACCATGACCAAAGAATTTCAATATGGGTGGTCAATGTTCACCAACCATAACACGAGTCACAAACAGTCAGAGGGGGAAACAATGGTCTGAGAATATCAGTTTTCAACTAGCAAGTAAAAGGACATTCAATCAGAAGTAGCACGGCGTGGCTACCATGCACAATGACCGACTAAAGTAGGCATATGTACGACCTTTGACCAAAGAAATCCGCTGTGTATGGTCAACGTTCACAACTCATAATACGAGTTACAAATGGTCAGAGGGGGAAAGAGTGGTTTGGGAACACCAGATATCATCTAGCAAGCACAAGGACCTTCAATACGTTGTGGCACGGTGTGGATACCATGCATGATGACCAACCAAAGTAGGCATGTGTCACTGACCAGGACCAAAGAATGTCAATATGTGTGGTAAACTTGACAACTCATAACACGAGTCACAAATGGTCAGAGCGGAAGATAATGGTTTGTGCATGCTAGTTATTGACTAGCAAGTACAAATACGTTGAATATGTAGTGGCACAGTGTGGCTACAACGCACAGTAACCACCCAAAGTATGCATATGTCACTGACCATGTCCAACGAATTCAATTTCATGTGGTCAACGTTGACAACTCACAACACGAGTCATAGATAGTCAGATGAGGGGAAGAAATGGTTTGGGAACACTAGCTATCAACTAGAAGGAACAAGGACCTCCAATACGTAGTGACACGACGTGGTAACTATGTACAGTGACAAACCAAAGTAGGCATATGTCACTAACCATGACCAAAAGAATTTCACAGTGTGGGGTCAACGTTGAAGACTCGGAAAACGAGTCACAAATGGTCAGAGAGGGAAACAATAGGCTGGGAACACTAGTTATCAACTAGCAAGTACAAAGACCTTCAACAAGTAGTGGCACGGTGTGGCTAGCATGCACAGTGACAAACCAAAGGGTTCATACGTCACTGACTGTGACCGGCGAAGTCCACTATGTGTGGTCAACATTGACAACTCATAACACGAGTCACAAATGGTGTGAGGGAGAGACAATGGTTTGGGAACCCTATGTATCGACTAGAAAGGACAAAAAACTTCAATGCGTAGTGGCACGTTGTGGCTACTATGCACACCAAACATCCAAACCAGGCATATGTCACTGACCGTGACCAAAGCATTTCAATATGGGTGGTCAACGTTCACCAACCATAACACGAGTCACAAACGGTCAGAGGGTGAAACAATGGTCTGGGAATATCAGTTCTCAAGTAACAAGTACAACGAAATTCAATCAGTAGTAGCACGATGTGGCTACCATGCACGATGACCGACCAAAGTAGGCATATGTACTGCCTTTCACCAAAGAAATCCGCTGTGTGTGGTCAACGTTGACAACTCATAATACACGTCACAAATGTTCAGAGGGGAAAACAATGATTTGGGAACACCAGGTATCAACTAGCAAGCACAAGGACCTTCAATACGTTGTGGCACGGTGTGGATACCATGCACGATGACCAACCAAAGTAGGCATATGTCGCTGACCATGACCAAATAATGTCACTATGTGTGGTAAATTTTGACAACTCGTAACACGAGTCACAAATGGTCAGAGTGGAAGATACTGGTTTGTAAATACTAGTTATCGACTATCAAGCACAAGTACCTTCCATATGTAGTGGCACAGTGTGGATACAATGCACAATGACCAACCAAAGTATGCATATGTCACTGACCATGACCGAATAATTTCACTTCACGTGGTCAACGTTGACAACTCACAACACGAGTCACGGATAGTCAGAGGGGGTAACAATGGTTTGGGAAGAGTAGCTATCAAGTAGAAAGCACACAGACCTTCAATACGCAGTGACACGGCGTGGTAGCCATGTACATTGACAAACCAAAGTAGGCATATATCACTAACCATGACCAAAATAATTTCACAGTGAGTGGTCAACGTTGAAAACTCATAACACGAGTCACAAATGGTCATGGGAGGAAACAATGGGCTGGGAACACTAGTCATCAACTAGCAAGTACAAATACCTTCATCAAGTAGTGGCACGGTGTGGCTAGCATGCACAGTGACCAACCAAAGGATGCATACGTCACTGACTATGACCGAAGAAGTGCACTATGTGTGGTCAACATTGACATCTCATAACACGAGTCACAAATGTTCAGAGGGAGAGACAATGGTTTGGGAACCCTATGTATCGACTAGAAAGGACAACGAAATTCAGTACGTAGTGGCACGGTGTGGCTACTATGCACACCAAACAACCAAACCAGGCATATGTCACTGACCATGACCAAATAATTTCAATATGGGTGGTCAACGTTCACCAACCATAACTCGATTCACAACCGGTCAGAGGGGGGAAACAATGGTCTGGGAAAATCAGCTATCAACTAGCAAGTACAACGACATTCAAGCAGTAGTAGCACTGTGTGGCTACCATGCACAATGACCGACCAAAGTAGGCATATGTACTGCCTCTGACCAAAGAAATTCGCTGTGTATGGTCAACGTTCACAACTCATAATATGAGTCACAAATGGTCAGAGGGGGCAGCAATGGTTTGGGAACACCAGGTATCAACTAGCAAGCACAAGGACCTTCAATACGTTGTGGCACAGTGTGGATACCATGGACGATGACCAACCAAAGTAGGCATATGTCACTGACCATGACCAAATAATGTCATTATGTGTGGTAATTTTTCACAACTCATAACACGAGTCACAAATGGTCAGAGTGGAAGATAATGGTCTGTGAATACTAGTTACCAACTAGCAAGTACAAATAACGTTAGTATGTAGTGGCACCGTGTGGCTAAAATGCACAGTGACCAACCAAAGTATGCATATGTCACTGACCATGACCAAAGAATATCACTTCATGTGGTCAACGTTGATAACTCGCAACACGAGTCACAGATAGTTAGAGGGGGTGACAATGGTTTGGGAAGACTAGCTATAAAATAGAAAGCACAAATACATTCAATACGTAGTGACATGGCATGGTAACAATGTACAATGACCAACCAAAGTAGGCACATGTCACCGTCCATGACCAAAAGAATTTCACAGTATGTGGTCAACGTTGAAAACTCATAACACGAGTCACAAATGTTCAGAGGGGGGAAACAATGGGGTGGGAATACTAGTTATCAAATAGAAAGTACAAGTACCTTCAACAAGTAGTGGCACGGTGTGGCTAGCGTGCACTGTGACCAACCAAAGGATGCATACGTCACCGACTATGACCGAAGAAGTCCAATATGTGTGGTCAACATTGACAACTCATAACACGAGTCACAAATGGTCTGAGGGAGAGACAATGGTTTGAGAACCCGATGTATCGACTAGAAAGGACAGCGAACATCAATACGTAGTGGCACGGTGTGGCTACTGTGCATACCAAACAACCAAACTATGCATATTTCTCTGACCATTACCAAAGAATTTCAATACGGGTGGTCAATGTTCACCAACCATAACACGAGTCACAAATGGTCAGAGAGGGAAACAATGGTCTGGGAATATCAGTCCTCAACTAGCAAGTACAACGACCTTCAATCAGTAGTAGCACAGTGTGGCTACCATGCACAACGACCGACCAAAGTAGGCATATGTACTGCCTTTGACCAAAGAAATCCGCTGTGTGTGGTCAACGTTGACAACTCATAATACGAGTTACAAATGGTCACAGGGGGAAACTATGGTTTGGGAACGCTAAGTCTCAACTAGCGAGCACAAGAACCTTCAACACATTGTGGCAAGGTGTGGATACCATGCACGATGACCAACCAAAGCAGGCATTTGTCAATGACCATGGCCAAATAATGTCACTCTGTGTGGTAAACTTGGACAAATCATAACACGAGTCACAAATAGTCAGAGTGGAAGATACTGGTTTTCGAATACTAGATATCAACTAGCAAGTACAAATACCTTCAATATGTAGTGGCACAGCGTGGCTACCATGCACAGTGACCAACCAAAGTATGCATATGTCACTGACCATGACCAAAGAAATGCACTTCATGTGGTCAACCTTGACAACTCACAACACGAGTCACAGATAGTCGGAGGGGGAAAACAATGGCCAACTAGAAAGAACAAAGGCCTTCAATACGTAATGACACGGCGTGGTAACCATGTACAGTGTCAAACCAAACTAGGCATATGTCACTGACCATGACCAACAAATTTCAGTATGGGTGGTCAACGTTCACAACCCATAACCCGAGTCACAAATGGTCAGAGGGGGAAACAATAGGTTGGGAACACTAGTTATAAACTAGCAAGTACAAAGTTCTCCAACAAGTAGTGGCACGGCGTGGCTAGCGTGCAGAGTGACCAACCAAAGGATGCATACGTCACTGACTATGACCGAAGACGTCCACTATGTGTGTTCAACATTGACAACTCATAACACGAGTCACAAATGGTCAGAGGGAGAGACAATGGTTTGGGTACCCTATGTATCGACTAGAAAGGACAAAGAACTTCGATACGTAGTGGCACGGTGTGGCTACTATGCATACCAAACAACCAAACTAGGCATATGTCACTGACCATGACCAAAGAATTTCAATATAGGTGGTCAACGTTCACCAACCATAACACGTCACAAACGGTCAGAGGGGGAAACAATGGTCTGGGCATATTAGTTCTCAACTAGCAAGTAGTAGTAGCACGGTGTGGCTACCATGCACGAAGACCGACCAAAGTAGGCATATGTACAGCATTTGACCAAAGAAATCCGCTGTGTGTGGTCAACGTTGACTACTCATAATACGAGTCACAAATGGTCAGAGGGGGAAACAATGGTTTGCGAACACCAGGTATCAACTAGCAAGTACAAGGACCTTCAATAAGTTGTGGCACGGTGTGGATACCATGCACGATGACCAACCAAAGTAGGCATATGTCACTGACCATGACCAAAGAATGTCACTATCTGTGGTCAACTTTGACAACTCATAACACGAGTCACAAATGGTCAGAGTGGAAGATAATGGTTTGTGAATACTAGTTATCAAATAGCAAGTACGAATACCTTCAATATATAGTGGCGCAGTGTGGCTACCATGCACAGTGACCAACCAAAGTATGCATATGTCACTGACCATGACCAAAGAATTTCAATTCATATGGTCAACGTTGACAACTCACAACACAAGTCACAGATATTCTGAGGGGGGTAACAATGGTTTGGGAAGACTAGCTATCAACTAGAAAGCACAAAGACCTCCAATACACAGTGACACGGCGTGACAAACCAAACTATGTATATGTCACTGACCAGGACCAAAGAATCTCAATATGGGTGGTCAACGTTCACAACCCATAACACGAGTCACAAATGGTCAGAGATGAAACAATGGGTTGGGAACACTAGTTATCAACTAGCAAATACAAAAATCTTCAACAAGTAGTGGCACGGTGTGGCTAGCGTGCACAGTGACCAACCAAAGGATGCATACCTCACTGACTATGATTGAAGAATTCCACTATGTGTGGTCATCATTGACAACTCATAACACGAGTCACAAATGGTCAGAGGGAGAGCCAATGGTTTGGGAACCCTATGTATTGACTAGAAAGGACAAAGAAATTAAATACGTAGTGGCACTGTGTGGCTACTATGCACACCAAACAACCAAACTAGGCATATGTCACTGACCATGACCAAAGAATTTCAACTTGGATGGTCAACGTTCACCAACCATAACACGAGTCACAAACGGTCTGAGGGGAACACTGGTGTGGGAATATCAGTTCTAAACTAGCAAGTACAACGAACTTCAATCAGTAGTAGCACGGCGTGGCTACCATGCACGATGACCGACCAAAGTAGGCATATGTACTGCCTTTGACCAAAGAAATCCGTTGTGTGTGGTCAACGTTGACAACTCATAATACGAGTCACAAATGGTCAGAGGGGGAAACAATCGTTTGGGAACACCAGGTATTAACTAGCAAGCACAAGGACCTTCAATAAGTTGTGGCAGAGTGTGGATACCATGCATGATGACCAACCAAAGTAGGGATATGTCACTGACCATGACCAAGTAATGTCACTATGTGTGGTAAACATTGACAACTCATAATACGAATCACAAATGGTCAGAGTGGACGACAATGGTTTGCAAATACTAGTTATCACCTAGCAAGTAGAAATACCTTCAATATGTAGTGGCTCAGTGTGGCTACAATGCACAGTGATCAACCAAAGCATGCTTATGTCACTGATCATGACCAAACAATTTCACTTCATGTGGTCAATGTTGACAACTCACAACACGAGTCACGGATATTCATAGGGGTAACAATGGTTTGGGAAGACTAGCTATCAACTAGAAAGCACACAGACCTTCAAAACGTAGTGACACTGTGTGTCATATCGATCCATCGACCGGTGCCTGCGTTGAAACGCTTCCCCGCTCTCCGCTGCCTCTCGCTGCGGCGCGTTGTCTTGGCGGCGTCCCGTCGCTCTGCTGCGATCCTTCCGACTCAGCCCGCTCCGGTGAATCATCGACCGGACGGCTCCCCGAGGATCCCTCCCGCTCCGGTGAACCATCAACCGGACGGGGGGCGCGTCCGGAGTATATTTCTCCGACGCCCGACGCGAACTCCGCCGGGAGTGCGCGCTTCGGCACCCGTGGTGCCTCCTTCGACGGATCATTCCGCCGGATCTCCAGCCCAGCTGCATCGTCGTCGGAGTCCTCCGCGTCGGCTGCTGCACCTACTGCACCGCCGTGCTCCGACGCCGTATCATCGACCTCCGCGTCCGCCAGCTCCTCCTCGTAGTAAAGGAGCTGGAGCCACTCCCCCTTTTTTGGAGTTTTCCCGACGCTCATGTCGTTGCTGCTGCTACTGAAGCTTTGCTGCTCGTCGAACTCGACGTCACGGCTGCGGATGATCTCTTGCGTGCGCGGGTCCCAGAGCCGATACGCCTTTTGCGCGCTCTCGTAGCCGAGGAACAAGCACGGCTTCGCCCGCAGTTCCAGCTTGCTATCGCGTCGTTGCGCCGCCTGCACCATCGCATGCTCCTTGCACCTGAACACCTTCAGGTGCGTCACGTTTGGCTTGCGCCCGCTCCAAACCTCCTGCGGCGTCTTCCAGCCGCCCTTACCCTTCAGCACCGCTGTTGGGGTGAGGTTGATGGTGTAGCTCGCTGTACGCACAGCCTCCGCCCAGAACCCTCGCGGCAACCCCGCATCCACAAGCATGGTTCGCACCATGTTGAGCAGCGTCTGGTTCGCCCGCTCCGCCACTCCGTTGGACTGTGGTGAGTACGGCGTAGTGGGTTCCCACTTGATGCCCTGCTGCTTCATCCACCCGCTGCAGCCCACGTACTCTTCGCCGTTGTTGCTACGTAGCGCTCTGACCTTCCGGCCAGTCTGCCTCTCCACCGCTGCGACGTACTCCTTCAGCCGGTCCAGGACCTCGCCTTTCCGCTTCATTAAGTACACGTAGAGTTTTCTGCTGCAGTCGTCAATGAAAGTGACGAAGTATCTCAAGCCGCTGTTTGACGGCGTTTTGAACGGTCCGCACACGTCGCTATGCACGACCTCCAGCAGGTCCTTTGCACGAGCCTCGTTCTCATTGAACGGCTTGCGCCGCGCCTTGCCCAAAATGCAAGGCTCGCACTTTTTGTGCGCTGCTGCATCTGTTACCGCGTCTGCTGCACCGTCGATGACGAGGCCGCGCACCATGTCGCGCTTCGCCATCTCCTTAACGGTTGCGGGCGCCGAATGCCCCAACCGTCGGTGCCAGAGCTCCAGATCAGCGCTTCCTCCCTTGGCCATGTTGACGACGCGCTCCTACGAGTCTGCTGCGTCTGATGCCGCGGGGACCACCTTGGTCTCCACGATGTAGAGACCGCCATCGCACTTCACCTCCAGCACGACCTCGCCGTCGCCGTCGATGCGCACCACTGCGCCTTTCCTGCGGAAGAGCACCTCATATCCCTTGTCCGTCAAGCGGCTGACACTCAGGATGTCAGCCAGGCCGGGGACGTGCTGCACATCACGGATTGTGTACAGCTCCTTCTTACCGCCCACCACGACTTCCACCTCCACGTCGCTTTGGCCGGCTGCCGGCTCGACTTTGTCGTTTGCGACCACCATCGACTTGGAGGACTTCTCGTAGGTGACGAACCCCACCTTCTCGACTTGGGTGTGCTCCTCGGCCCCGGAATCCAAGCACCGCCTGTTGGCCTTCTTGAGGAAGTGATTCTTGTTGCCGTTGAGGAGAGACCTGCCCTTGCTGTTTTTGCCGCCGGTCTTCGCCTCCTCCGGGCACTCGCGGGCCCAATGGCCCTCCTTGCCGCAATTGTGGCACGCACCTTTCTTGGCGCCCTTCTTGCCGCCGCCTCTTCCGCCGCTTCCTTTGCCCCCGTTTCCGCCATCACGCGTTTTGGTGACAAGGGCCAATGAGGAAGACGAGGACTCCCCGCAGCTCTGGCGCTGCGCCTCGTTGCGGATGTACTCTGCGACCGCGCCATAGGTGAGCTTGTCCTCTGCCCATCCTCCGAGGACGGTGATGAGTGGACCCCAAGTGTCAGGTAGGGCCATGAGGAGGGCCATCGCCTGCAGCTGCGTGTTGATCTTCCACCCCGCGTCATTGCATTGCGAGGCGAGCGACTCGATCTGCTGCATGGCGGAGATGACATCATCTCCCTCCTCGATTCTTACCGTGAGGAGTCACTTCATTGCGAAGATTTTGTTCGCGAGCGACTTGGATTGATGGATGGAGCAGAGTTTTTGCCAAGCTTCGGCTGCCAGCTTGCAGCCCTGGAAGTAGCCCCACTGCGACTCGGCCGTCTCGGACATCAGCAGCATGAGCGCCTCCGTGTTCTTCTTTACGAAGGCCTCCTTCTGCGCTTCCGTCGCTGTCGCATCGTCGAGGACTTCCTTTCCCATCATGACCTCAAACAGCCCTTATGCGCGAGGTGCAACTCAAAGTGCCACCTCCATAGCCCAAAGCCTGGACCGCCCGCATACTTCTGGATGGGCTGCGTCTCCTTGTGCGCCATTTGCGCAGCTACTACTCCGACAGGTTCTCAGAACTTCACGGTGACTTCCAAGTTGACGATCTCGTGCGCTGCGGAAGACGTGAATGTTGGAGGCTATCAGACCCGTAGGCCCATAACCCTTTGTCAGAATGAGATCCGCGTGGTGCGGTCCCGACGTTGATCTGATAGACTCTAGTGGATCACGTCTACTGTTATGGGCGAATCTGAGACTGAGCGTGAGCTTTCTGGTCGCCTCACGCTATGTGAGCTGGAATTTAGAGACAGTCCGTTTGCAAAGGGAATAACGTCATTTTGCGTTATATTTTGAACATAGACATGACCACAACATTTATAGGGATAGTCATGAGCTTTCCAACGCACCAAACCACGCGGGATTCGGCCCAGTGTGGCTCAAGTTATGCTTGCCGAAGCGCAGGTCTCACCCACCACAGAAACGCCTAACGTCTCCATGGCGCGCACGCGCCGTGGCGCCTTCCTTCACGTGCAAAACGCCTTTCCCAAGGCGCAGGTCCAATTGCACATGGTGTAGGGGTCTCCTGCACTATTTCCACGCACCCTACCCACTTTTGGGTCGAGTTTGGTGATGGGGTGTGACGAGGTTCGAAACCTGTCCGCGGACCTGCAGTCAGAATTTTGACTAAGTCCCCGAGTAACAAAACGTACTACTGGGTTTCGGACGCCGAGCCATGATTTTGGCCAAGTCCCCCAGTAACAACCCGCACTACTGGATCCGGTGGATGACCCACCTGATCAGGCGGACCATACACCGGACGCCTCGGCAGGCCTATCAGAGCAATTTCTCCAGATGGTATTTTTGTTACTCAATTCGGTCGATTATCCACCGGATTTCGAGTTGCAGCCGGCTCCCAGAGTCGCTACGCACACCCCAATTTTGGAAGGCCATATCTCCCTCAATACTTGTCCAATTCCGGCGAAACAACCGGATTCAGCGACTCGTCAACTTAACGGGGCAATCCTCCATTTTAGGATCCGAGCGATTGTCGAGTCGCCAGATTCGCCGGAGCGGAGTTTTCACTTTCTGGCGGCACGTCGGCGCCTCCCGGCGCCGTACTTGGGCATGTGGAGGGGCACTTTTTCAACATTCTCCCACTTGCACCTGCCATGCCCGCTGCTCTTGCTTGCTCTTACTCATCTTCCGCTGCGCCTTCTAGCCCATCATAGCTGGTCATCCCAAGCCCGGCCACGCTCATCGCGTGCCGGTCCGCGGGTTGCGCTTTGGTCAAGCAATCCGCAAGCATGTTGTGCGTGCTGCAGTGCTGCAGCACCACCTGCTCCTTCTCGACCATGTCCCGTGCGTAGTGGTAACGCACGTCGATGTGCTTCGTCCTCCTTTGCTACGTCGGGTTGTTGGTCAGCGAGATGGAGCCGGTGTTGTCCTCTTGCACCACCGTTGGCTCCTGCTGCGGCACGCCCAGCTCCCCCAGCAACCTGCGGAGCCACACTGCCTCCTTGACCGCCTCCACCAGCGCGATGTACTCCGCTTCCACTGTGGAGGTGGCGACGCAGTCCTGCTTCCTGCTGCACCACGAGACCGCTGCACCAGCGAGGAAGAACACATAGCCGGATGTGGACTTCCACTTGTCCACATCGCCAGCGTAGTCTGCATCGGTGTAGCAGACCAGGCACAAAGGGTCCGCCCGCCCTTTGCCGTCAAACCTCAGGCACGCGTGCCGCGTCGCCTGCAGGTAGCGGAGGATGCGCTTGACCGCCTGCCAGTGTAGTGGCCCTGGATCGGCCACGTACCTGCTCACTTGGCCCACCGCGTAGGCCAGGTCCGGTCGAGTCGCCACCATGGCGTACATGAGGCTGCCCACCGCTGATTGGTAGGGCACCCCTGCCATATCCTCCCGCTCTTCTTTTGTTTGCGGCACCATTGCCGCACTCAGTTCACAGGTCGTGGAGACAGGACTGCACACTGGTTTGCAGTCCTCCATGCCGTACCGCTTCAGCACCTCGGCCACGTATTTGGCCTGTCCCAGCTCAAGCGTGCGCGCCCTCCGGTTCCGCGTAATGCTCACCCCAAGGTAGAACTCCAGCTCCCCATGTCCGACATCTGGAACCTGCTGCTCAGCTGCTCTTTCAGCTGCTGTAGGCTCGGCAGGTATGAGGAGCACAAGATCAGATCGTCCACGTAGAGTGCGACAATCTAATGGAGCTCCTTGCTGCGCTGCACGTACACGCTGTGATCCGCCTCACAGTGCTTGAAGCCGATTTGTGCCATGAAGCTATCCATCTGTTGGTACCAGCATCGGAGCGATTGTTTTAGCCCATACAAGGACTTCCGCAGCTTGCACACTTTGCCCTCCGGCGCCTCCACCCCCTCCGGCACCTCCATGTAGATTTCTTTGTCGATGATGCCGTTGAGGAAGGCTATCTTTACGTCCATTTGGTGGAGCTCCATGTCCTTCGCGGCTGCCACCGCAAGGATCGCCCGGATGCTTGTGAACTTGGCGACGGGGGCGAACGTCTCATCGTAGTGCTCGCCCTTACGCTGTGCGTACCCCTTCGCCACGAGCCGCGCCTTGTACTTGTCAACCACACCTTCCTTCGTGAACTTGGTCTTGAAGACCCACTTGGAGCCGATGACCTTGGCGTCTTTCGGCCTGTCAACCAGCTGCCACGTGTCGTTTTCAGCAATGGACGCCAACTCCAACTTGATGGCAGCGTCCCACTGCTTCCCCTCGGGCCGCGCAAGCGCCTCTTGCACGGTTGTCGGTTCCATTGATGCAGCCAGCATGCACCGCGTCATACCGATCCATCGACCGGTGCCTGCGTCGAAACGCTTCCCCGCTCTCCGCTGCCTCCCGCTGCGGCGCGCAGTCTTGGCGGCGTCTCGTCGCTCTGCTGCGATCCTTCCGACTCAGCCCGCTCCGGTGAATCATCAACCGGACGGCTCCCCGAGGATCCCTCCCGCTCCGGTGAACCATCAACCGGACGGGGGGCGCGTCCGGAGTATATTTCTCCGACGCCCGACGCGAACTCCGCCGGGAGTGCGCGCTTCGGCACCCGTGGTGCCTCCTTCGAGGGATCATTCCGCCGGATCTCCAGCCCAGCTGCATCGTCGTCGGAGTCCTCCGCGTTGGCTGCTGCACCTGCTGCACCGCCGCGCTCCGACGCCGTATCATCGACCTCCGCGTCCGCCAGCTCCTCCTCGTAGTCAAGGAGCTGGAACCACTCCTCCTTTTTTGGAGTGTTCCCGACGCTCATGTCGTTGCTGCTGCTGCTGAAGCTTTGCTGCTCGTCGAACTCGACGTCACGGCTGCGGATGATCTCTTGCGTGCGCGGGTCCCAGAGCCGATACGCCTTTTGCGCGCTCTCGTAGCAGAGGAACAAGCACGGCTTCGCCCGCAGTTCCAGCTTGCTGTCGCGTCGTTGCGCCGCCTGCACCATCGCATGCTCCTTGCACCCAAACACCTTCAGGTGCGTCACGTTTGGCTTGCGCCCGCTCCAAACCTCCTGTTGCGTCTTCCAGCTGCCCTTACCCTTCAGCACCGCTGTTGGGGTGAGGTTGATGGTGTAGCTCGCTGTACGCACAGCCTCCGCCCAGAACCCTCGCGGCAACCCCGCATCCACAAGCATGGTCCGCACCATGTTGAGCAGCGTCTGGTTTGCCCGCTCCGCCACTCCGTTGGACTGTGGTGAGTACAGCGTAGTGGGTTCCCACTTGATGCCCTACTGCTTCATCCACCCGCTGCAGCCCACGTACTCTCCGCCGTTGTTACTACGTAGCGCTCTGACCTTTCGGCCAGTCTGCCTCTCCACCGCTGCGACGTACTCCTTCAGCCGGTCCAGGACCTCGCCTTTCCGCTTCATTAGGTACACGTAGAGTTTTCTACTGCAGTCGTCAATGAAAGTGACGAAGTATCTCAAGCCGCTGTTTGACGGTGTTTTGAACGGTCCGCACACGTCGCTGTGCACGACCTCCAGTAGGTCCTTTGCGCGAGCCTCGTTCTCATTGAACGGCTTGCGCCGCGCCTTGCCCAAAATGCAAGGCTCGCACTTTTTGTGCGCTGCTGCATCTGTTACCGCGTCTGCTACACCGTCGATGACGAGGCCGCGCACCATGTCGCGCTTCGCCATCTCCTTAACGGTTGCGGGCCCCGAATGCCCCAACCGTCGGTGCCAGAGCTCCAGATCAGCGCTTCCTCCCTTGGCCATGTTGACGACGCGCTCCTACGAGTCTGCTGCGTCTGATGCCGCGGGGACCACCTTGGTCTCCACGATGTAGAGACCGCCCTCGCGCTTCACCTCCAGCACGACCTCGCCGTCGCCATCGATGCGCACCACTGCGCCTTTCCTGCGGAAGAGCACCTCATATCCCTTGTCCATCAAGCGGCTGACACTCAGGATGTCAGCCAGGCCGGGGACGTGCTGCACATCACGGATTGTGTACAGCTCCTTCTTACCGCCCACCACGACTTCCACCTCCACGTCGCTTTGGCCGGCCGCCGGCTCGACTTTGTCATTCCCCGCAGCTCCGGCGCTGCGCCTCGTTGCGGATGTACTCTGCGACCGCGCCATAGGTGAGCTTGTCCTCTGCCCATCCTCCGAGGACGGTGATGAGTGGACCCCAACTGTCAGGTAGGGCCATGAGGAGGGCCATCGCCTGCAGCTGCGTGTTGATCTTCCACCCCGCGTCATTGCATTGCGAGGCGAGCGACTTGATCTGCTGCATGGCGGAGATGACATCATCTCCCTCCTCGATTCTTACCGTGAGGAGTCACTTCATTGCGAAGATTTTGTTCGCGAGCGACTTGGATTGATGGATGGAGCAGAGTTTTTGCCAAGCTTCGGCTGCCAGCTTGCAGCCCTGGAAGTAGCCCCACTGCGACTCGGCCGTCTCGGACATCAGCAGCATGAGCGCCTCCGTGTTCTTCTTTACGAAGGCCTCCTTCTGCGCTTCCGTCGCTGTCGCATCGTCGAGGACTTCCTTTTCCATCATGACCTCAAACAGCCCTTATGCGCGAGGTGCAACTCAAAGTGCCACCTCCATAGCCCAAAGCCTGGACCGCCCGCATACTTCTGGATGGGCTGCGTCTCCTTGTGCGCCATTTGCGCAGCTACTACTCCGACAGGTTCTCAGAACTTCACAGCGACTTCCAAGTTGACGATCCCGTGCGCTGCGGAAGACGTGAACGTTGGAGGCTATCAGACCCGTAGGCTCATAACCCTTTGTCAGAATGAGATCCGCGTGGTGCGGTCCCGACGTTGATCTGATAGACTCTAGTGGATCACGTCTACTGTTTTGGGCGAATCTGAGACTGAGCGTGAGCTTTCTGGTCGCCTCACGCTATGTGAGCAGGAATTTAGAGACAGTCCGTTTGCAAAGGGAATAACGTCATTTTGCATTATATTTTGAACATAGACATGATCACAACATTTATAGGGATAGTCACGAGCTTTCCAACGCACCAAACCACGCGGGATTCGGCCCAGTGTGGCTCAAGTTATGCTTTCCGAAGCGCAGGTCTCACCCACCACAGAAACGCCTAACGTCTCCATGGCGCGCACGCGCCGTGGCGCCTTCCTTCACGTGCAAAACGCCTTTCCCAAGGCGCAGGTCCACTTGCACATGGTGTAGGGGTCTCCTGCACTATTTCCACGCACCCTACCCACTTTTGGGTCGAGTTTGGTGATGGGGTGTGACGAGGTTCGAAACCTGTCCGCGGACCTGCAGTCAGAATTTTGACTAAGTCCCCGAGTAACAAAACGTACTACTGGGTTTCGGACGCCGAGCCATGATTTTGGCCAAGTCCCCCAGTAACAACCCGCACTACTGGATCCGGTGGATGA